>JAPFRF010000014.1:24655892-24721184 GCA_029282475.1 Phrynocephalus forsythii
GGATGGAGATGTGTAATCTCTAGGCTTTAAACCAGGGTACTTCAAGGGCCAGATGCAGGGAGTGGTATCAGGAGACAGATATCTAGTCTCATGCGCTCCCAAACGCATCTGGTGGGGCCGCTGTGAGATACAGGAAGCTGGACTAGAGGTGTCCATTCGCCCCACCCCTCTTTTCGTGTCCTCACCGGGCGATGTTTTACGGTCGAATCCAGTACTACTTCACGTGCTCCGTTCGCATTGAGAAGCCTATTTTAAATAGCCGGTTTCTTCTTAATTTTTTTAAAAAAATATAAACCAGTGCGTATCGATGCATCGATACCCGCCTGTCATTCTCTGCAGAGCAGAATAATTTTATCAACATTTGTTTTCTAGTTACGATTTGTATTGCTCCGTCCATTGGCGGCGTGAAAAAAATGCTGTTCTCCGTCATGGGCACTAGGTGGACCAGCACACAACATATCTTTTGTATGTCCCATGGCTCCTCCAAGGACATTCGAGTTCTCCCTTCCAAAATCCCTAGAGCAGTGTCGGAGGAACTTCCGCCTCCGTTATCAATTTCATGCTACAATGGCTCCCTCGCGTTCTGAGTGCCGGCTAAAGAAATTCAAACGGAGGATCCCATATTTTGTTGCACTGCTGCGCAGTTATTGTAAGTTGATAGACGGTATAGCTACGTTATGCTTCTTTAGCAGAAAACGGTTACTTCGACGCAGGCATTTGTTGAGGGAAACTATGGTTGGTTGCAACATTTTGATAAGGGTCATTTCCCAGTGGATACTAACGTCGCCTAGGCAGAAACTATTCTGGTGCTACCCTGGGCGTTCTCAGTGGTTTAACGACAAGGTTCTTCAGCTGTGGGACGACAGACAATGGTTGGAGAACTTCAGAATGACAAGGCGGACACTTTTTTGGGGTCGCCGACAAGCTGCGACCATATCTGATCGGAGGGACACAGTAATGCGGTCAGCGGTTCCAGTCGAAGAACGAGTAGCCATTGGTGTGTACTACTTGGCCAGCCGTTCTTGCTACAGAACCATCGCCCTGGTATTCCAGAAAGGAAGTTCTACTGTAGCTAGTATAGTCATCGAGGTGTGTCTTGCAATGGAACACGTCCTTCTCAAGGAAGAGGTTCGCCTATCAGAATTCACTAAGGTGGGTGTTTTCATGCGGGTTCGTATGTAACAGCTGGCATTACGTTTCTAGGATTAGTACAAGTGTTCTGCCGTAGACTATTAGAACAACCTCATTGATGACAATGGTGCATACTGGGTACCCCTTCTCCATCCCACAAAATCACTTAACAACGTTGGAATGCAGTCACCTTGAGGTGGGAAAAACGGCCTCCAAGTAGTACTGTAATTTTCCCACTCATCACAATGTTGTTCAACGTTTCTCCCTGCCACATACACGGGTGGTGTGGTCAGACCAGGATGCCGTCTATGGGCATGTTTACTATCGGGAAGGAACGATTGAGGGGGATGTATGATGCATACAATATTAAGGTAATGGGTAAAGTAGGTACTGGAAAGCGCATCTTGCACCCACAAAAATCAAGACCTAGGTTGAAAGCGCTCTCATAGAGGGGATATTGCAAAGCAAAGCAACTGATTATTTAACTGATGGGGTCAGTCCAGGAAGCCTTCTGATGGGCGTTGGGCAGGTACCTGGAGCAATCTGTCCAATTGCTGTTCATGCAATGCGACATCACGCACTGCTGTTCCAGGTATGCTACATTAATGTTGTAAAGCTTCTATTCATTTGTGGGGCAATGACTATTTCTTGTGCTTTCTTTTCCAACAGATGACGTCATCAATGAAAATATTCGGATTTCCACATACAATTGGATGTATTGATGGAACACACATTCCGATATGCCCGCCTAAATTGCAGGGTCCTGCTTACTTTAATAGGAAGTCTTTCCATTCCGTTCTACTGCAGGCTGCTTGCGATGGTGACGGAATTTTTTTCGATGTTGACCGGGCATTCTGGTGTGAACCATGATGCTCATGTTTTTAGGTCATCGTCTCTCTTCAGTAAGATGGAGGAAGGGACACTAATTCCCGGCAGCCCAATGTTCACCTATGCAGGGGTGTCGATTCCACCCATAATATTAGGGGATGGTGCGTATCCATTGTGTAAGTGGCTGATGAAGCCTTTCGCTATACCAAGAACTGACAGGGAGCGTCACTACAATAGGATTTTTAATCGATCAAGATGCGTCGTTGAAAGAGCTTTTGGGCGCTTGAAGGCAAGATTCAGGCGCTTATCTGTCAGAATAGAAGCACACATTGAAAACATCAACTCAATAGTTGCTGCTTCCGTGATTCTACATAACATTTGTGAACGGGAAAAGCATGAAATTCCTAATGAGGATCAGCAGCAAAGTTCCCTGGCTGATTCCCAGGAAATTTCGGAAACATATGACAACAGATCGGGAACTGCCCGTGCAGAGGCAGAAGCAGTGCGCAATGCCATTGCAGAGTATTTACAAACCCATGTGAAGTGACTTGTATGAAAACTGATTTCAACAAGTCTTTTAACCGTAAAGTAAAAACATATTCTAACTTACTCAGTGTGGAATTTGTCAATACCGAGATTCCACTTATGCTGCCAGTTGCGTCCTGATACAAGGAGCATACTGATTACAATTCTTACAACCCCTTTTAGGGTAATAACATACACAGTAACTTGCAATGAGACTCTCAGTGATCACAGCCTTCTATTGGGCCGAATGATATATGGTGTTGGGGTGCGGTTATGGGGTCTTCTTCATTTGCCTGTGCCGTGCTGTAACCAAAAAACATTTCTAGTAACAATAAATAACTGAATACAGCAATGGTTCAGTTGTCATTGATTATTTCATCTTCATGACAGGACATTTTCTTGTATTAACCACATGATCTTTGTCTTCTGAGCTTCATTAAGCAGGATGGTTGCTTAGCAGGGAAATGATGCTTCAACTGAGACAAATAGCACTCTCTTTGAAACTGCAATGTGGGCATGCTGAGTTGTTTACTTTAAGTAAAAAAAAAGCCCCTTTGAGTAATGAGTCAGTGCTGTATATATAACACATGGCCTACAGCACTTTATTTGATATCCCATCTGAAACCTCTGTAAAACCGACAAGAGCATCAGGCATTCAATCAAATAACTCCTGATTTTATGGTTGTGCCCTGCAGAGGTCCCACACCAGGAAGTAAGTAATCAGACTAGAATGATAACATCTATTGTTAAAGAAAACAGCAGATGACTAGTATAGCAAATCTCTTTTCAGCAAGGGGACTGCTCTCATGGCTTGCTTTCCTTTGGAAGCAGATCCTTGCAACCTTCACAGGGCACTCAAACGCCATTTCTGCGGCAACAAGTATTTCCGTTCATTTTCCATGCTGTTAAAGCTCGACATAGGATCGAAATCAGAAATTACAATACTCACTATAAACTGCTTATCCACTTCAAGCTATACCTAACAGAACTGTTAAACACCCATTGTTTTACGTCCAACAGATTGTCCCTTGCGAACCTCATTTTTATATGGTAAAAGTTCATGGGGACCAAAATCTTTCTTTTTAAATTAGGAAAAGTATTTGTGGTTATATTGGACTTGGAGTAAGGAAAGCTGTTATTCAAAACTGCCTCACAGCAGAGTGAAAAAACAGGGCTGAGAAAGGGCTACTTGCGATTTACAAGCCAACAATTAAACTCCTGGGTAGTCTACACCTTCCTCTTGATATGCAGATAAGTCAGTAGTGTTTGGGGGGGGAAAGGAAAAAACATTACAGACAACACAACTCAGTAACTAGCAAACTTTCCTCTGAGCCAGAACTTCTTGGATATTGTAGATCTGGAATACAGAGCAAAGTAATATATTAAAGACAGCTGCTATCAGGAGTGACACATGGGTCCAATGATATCATAAACGTGTTTTTGATAAAACAATACAATCACTCATGTTCTTTACAGCTCTAGGTGAAGGGGTATCACCATTACCAGCCAACATTCCTTTGCATGGGTTGCCAGCACCTTTCCCTTGACATGCAGATTGATGCTCCGGGGGGAGGGGGACAGGAAGTCTATGTACTGGGTTGTCTTCAGGGAACATCATTTACTGGTCAGTATTGCTAGAGAATTTCTAGCGCTGAGATTTGAAAATGGATACTGAAGACACATCGGAAAGCAGTCAGGGAACTCCAGTTCAAACCAAAATTAAGAGAGGCATTATCTGGGGAATGAGGAGACCTCAGCATTAATTAAGGTATGGGGAGAGGCAGAGATAAAATATGCATTATCTTCTCTAAAAAGAAATATTGAGATTTTGAGGTGATTTCTTGAACTTGGAAAACTTGGTTTCAATCGTTCTGCATCCGAATGCAGAACAAAAACAAAATCACTAAGGAAGCTTTACAAGCAGGCAGTGATTCATAACAACACATCAGGCTCAGGACGTTCGAAATTTGTTTGGTATGACGAGATGGCAAACATTTTCCGCACCGACACATCAATCCATCCTCTACGGACCACCGAAAGTGATTCTGCTGCTGGCACGGGTGAGTTACCAAAATAATGTTTTAACCTCAGCCAGTTATTTCGCATAAGCCATTAGGTTCTTCAAAGAAGAATGCATGCTTCGATGTACCGTCGTGTCGGTTTTCCGCCGCGAGGGAAACGATTAATCTTATACCGGAAATAATAAATTCCAAAGAAATACATCTTTTTCATTTAAGAACACATTGTTTCGAAAATAGCAATTAATAACTGTTTTTAGCCATCGATATGTCGAAGGATAGCCTACAGTTAAAACAAAGGTTTATCAAATAAACAGTAGGACGTCATTAATCAGGACCAAAAGGTTGGGGTTATAAGCATAGCCCCTTTAAATAAATTATTTATTTTAACCTCCAGGAGAACATCGAACTTCCGATGGATATAAAATTCTTAAAAATAACAATCATGTTAATGAACACTGGGAAATAATTTATATATAATATCTTTGAAAAATCTAAAAAATAAATTTAAAGTATATTACTTGAAATATATATTGTAAGTATATATTTCAGTAAATATTTATTAAAAATACTGGGATAAAACGATACGTCGATAGCTGCTCCGTAATTATGTTGAAGCAATTATATTCCATTGCGGTTCCATATGATTCCCATTAATTCTCATGGTTTCAAAATTAAAAAAAAATAGCTCTAGGTAACGATCTATTCCCTTTAAAAAATATCTCGTTTAACATACGGGAAAGTATTATAAATTTTGTTATGAAAAAACTTTCATTTAATATATATAATTTTTTTAATGCTACATGTGGGCTTTTCAGCGAGTCAATACATGTGTGTAGTCTGAGGTCACATATATACATGTGTGTAGTCTGTGGACACATATAGTTTCACAGTTATGTGTCCAAAAAATTACGGGAAACCATCGAAACGTAGACGACTACTCCTTACTAATTAAAGCATTCCTATTGTCCCGTTTACATTCGATGACATATTTATTTTTAATATAATGGTGTTAGTTAAGAGGTATTATTGTTGTTGCTTGCCAGATATGTAAAAAAACTGAAAAAAAAATTGGGTTTTTCAATGATGAAATCAACACCTTCGCGGTTTGGTGAGGTGTGTTTACTGGTTGTGTTACTTTGGCAGCATTACGTTAGCTGAAATGTGTTGGAATCGCAAAGAACAGGCAGTACAACTTTAAATAAAACTTTTAAGTTCACCCAGCGTTCAACTGCGCTCTACAAACATCCCTCATTTCAACACGGGAAGGAAGTAATGGGAAGAGGGGCGTGCCTATAAGTAAGAAAACCAATCAGATTCAAGATTTAAGAATAAAACGGAAAATCGTAATCACTCCTCGACAAGCGCCAAAGCATGGCGCTTGCAGTATGTGAACCAGCCATGTGGAGAACATTTACCAATTTTTTCATTTCCATTTGCTCCTCTTTCCACTTTTAGCAATGGAGGCTATGCGGGGCGTTACAGAAAATGCCGCCACGTTGATTCTATTCGAGGACGCAGACTACGATAACCACAGCTTCGGGCCCTCCGAAACTTCATTTGCTGGTATGTAACTTTCCAGAGAAAAAGAAATCCGCACCATTGTCATGTAAAATGCTATTGTCTGGGGCACTACTAGAGTACCAGCACCACCCTTGACCGGGTTCCTAGGCGGGAAACCGAAAGAGGCAATAGTAATTTATACAAAATGAATCTAATGCTTTTTCCTAGGTACTCAATCTACTGATGGGTGCGAGCCCTCCACGTCTGGGTGTTCGTCTTCACAGAGCACACCTCCCACTGTTGCAGAAAGGGGCCTCAACAAAAGTGAGTAATCTTCTGTTGGTGCTTTATGATTTTACTGTGGGTGAAACAGGGTTCGATTGGGTATGGTCCTTAGTATAATTTTTGGATCTGTAAAATGGAATTGTGGGTACTTATTATTAATATAACCTATATATCACTTTTTAGGACTACGTTTAAGTCTAAGTGATTATTAAAAGTGTGTAATGAGGTCAAAGTATTAATACCTGTTTAAAGTAGTACGTTCCTTAAATTATTACTTGGTGTAATAATTTTGACCAAATTATCGACATGAAATTTCCTATCATGTAATTGACAGCATAATATTCCTTTTATTGTTCACTAATTCAGGATTGTATGAAACAACAAACCATGAGGCAACACTTGATCCTGCAACAAGACTGGCCTTAATCCGGAAAAGGAAACAAAGAACCACTTCTGCTGCGAGGCTGGATAACACCTTATCTGGATTTGTGGAGTGGGTAAAGGACTCAGACGAACGAAAAGGAGTTAAAAATAGATAAGAGGGACGAGGTGGACATACTGTTTCAAAAGGAGATAATTAACAGCCTTAGGGTTGCTAACACATGCCTACAGAGACTCACAGATTATCTCACTGAAACACCATCAGGGGGTTCCACACAAAAACGGCTAGCAAGACCAATAACGTGCGGACAAGTACTCAAACCTCTAGTTTGTCTAGTTCTAGGGACTACAATCTCGGTCCCAATGATGGCGTAAGCGACTCAGAGGGTGACATTAGTAACCGTGCTGATACAGGTGACAGTTGTGATGAAGACAGTGATGATGAGGGGTCGGTTTCGCTACTTAGTGGACAGAGCACTGCAAAGAGTAGTGTGCACGATGCCACTGGGAGTGTGCTTGCTAGGAATGCCATCAGGAATGCCAAAGAGCCAGTTAGGATCCCAGGAAAGCAGAAACCAAAACACAAGGGGCTGGTCTCTTTGGGTCAAGGAGAGAATGAACGTTCCCCTTACCTTATTGTGAAAAATGAAGATTCAGTTGATGATTCTCAGTCCTTTTTGAAAACACCACAGAAAAGGAGAAGAATCAAAAAAAAAAAAATTTATTCCCCATAGTTAACAGACCAGGGTATCCGTTTGTGATAATTGGCCCACCAGCGGCATTACAAACATTATCTATCCTTTTGTGCAATGAATTTTTTTAATTTGTATTAAGTTCTTGCACATTTATCAGAAACACAATTAGAAAACACCATATGAACTCAATTTTAAGGTTTGTTTCACTGGAATGTTTTAATTTCTTTGGTATTCAAGCACAACTTGCTCCACTAAAACTTACTTTTAAAGAATCCCGACCAAAAAAAAAGAGTCGTTGGGGGCAATACTAGATTGGTTTTAATCTTATTTTATTTTTCTTAACAACTCATAAAAAAGTTTTTTAAGATAAATAATGATACCGTGCAAAAGATAGATTTACATTGCTTGTAGTTGCTCTATTGGCATAACATTACATGAAAGGAATAGTGGTATCAGTGAGACAAATTTTTTTAGTGCAGCTTGGTATTCTGCAATACATAATTTACATTTGTCTTGCTGTACATAACTAACATTTTAATTATAGACATTTTTAAACACTAGATAACTTATTTGAAATACAGAAATTACTGTTTATTTTAATGTTCTTACCCAAACCTTAAAGAACCTCCATTTTCAATTACTATAAGATCGATCCTAACCTCAAAATAATAATTTCTTTTAATGTTTTAAACAAAACTTTTAAATGGATGCATTGATTTTTACTGTGGGGTTTTAGTGCAGAGAGAAAAAATGAGGCCTCAGATCCAGTTTTTAAAGCATTCCTTGCAAATGCCAGAAACAATAACGTTTAGCAATATCAGAAAATTACAACCTTCTGGCTATGGTGGTAACAGCAATTGTTGTCAACAGGAAAGTTCTATTTTTTTAATTGTTCCATGGAACCCCATTTTAAATAACATGTCAATGTTTTTTAGTACAAAAAAAAATTGCTCATTGAGCATTACATAGAAAACATTGTTCAACACAGAAGGCAACAGCTCTCTGCTGTAGCAGTTTAATATGCTGCATCTCAACAATAGTTATCTAATAACCAGTAGTTCCTAAAAGGAATAATAAGGTTTCAGAAGAACCCAACTTACTACATCTAAACACATTTACATTGAAATAAATGACTTAGTGTAAACATACCTATGCTGCTCTTTGAGCAGAATCAGTACATATTTAAAAAAATAAGTGATATTTTAAATCAGTGCTAAAAAAAAGTTTTTAAGAATAACTGGGAGAACTTTTCCCAGTTTAAATGCAATTGGAGAAACCCTGCAGAAGTACATGTTAATCAAAATCATACAATGATTTTTTATCTCCTCCTCCTCCTCCTTCTCTGTGGTGGACGTGCCCCTCCCGCAGGCAGCACATGTTGTTCCAGTACCCCAACTGCAAGAAATCAAATGGAAAAGCAAATCAGTTTTTAAATCCTCAGTTGTTCTTTTCCTTGAGTTTGCTCATCAGATCAATCCCAGTAACAGCAGGCAGTTCTGCTGTAGTTACAGAGCGATTAAATATGTACATTGCAGTGTCATTACTGCAAAGGTTAAATCAAAACAAAGGGCATTTCTTTCTCCAAATAGGGGGCAAGGGGTTTGCTGTTGATATTTTTAATTGCCTAAAAAAATATACCTCTGGCAACAACCTCTTGCAAAACAGCAATCCATTGTTCCATTTCCCCTCGGGGCACCGCTTGCCTCATAATGTCCACAGGTTGTTCTGGAACAATTTCTATTGGGATGGAGAGGAAATATAAATGTGGAATTGTTCCACCGATGGGTTTTTTTTTAAATAATAGAACGCGTAGATGGTCACTCTTAGAGCACTCCCTGCTTCTCACCTTCACCTCCCTCATTGTCCTGGAGGTCATGTAAGGCTTGCCCCCTTTCATTATCTTGCTGCTGGTCCTCCCTAGGCTGCAGCTCCAAGTCCAAACGTTGTTCTGGCTCCTGCTGCTGACGTGGTTGACCCCTCCTGTGGCCTACACGCCTAGCAGGTCCTGCCCCTGTAGGAATAAATAACACCAATGTCGATTTGCTTGGCATTAACCCATAGTTTGAAATCCTGACAGACCCTCATATCTGTGTGAATCACTCTCTTTAGGCCGCATGCTTAAATCAGACCAAAGAGAGTCATGGCCAGAACCCTACCTAGCTACCAATCTGCAGAACTAATTGCAGCCCTTTTAATAATGTTCTATTTTAATAACAATCCCGATTTTACTCACCCGCAGGGAAAAGATGAGCTGGGTCGGGCGGTCTGCCATAATCCATAACTGGAGCAACTGGTTCCAGTAGGCAGCTTGTTGCCTTTCTTCTGCGTGCTCCCAAAATAGTACAAGCACCTATTAAAGTTCTGGCGAAGAGTTTTAAATTTTGATCGAATTTGCTTTGAGGTCCTATGGTAGTTCAGCCTGGCTAGCTCTCGAGAGGCAAGCCTAAAGGCCGCCTCATTCCTTCTAGGAAGCATATGAAACAACACAGGACCAAGTCTGTGTTGAATCAATATGTCCAATAAAGCCGTGACCTCTGCCTCCGTCCAGTATCGGCCCCTACCACCACGTTCCATCTTCCTCCAAAGATATTTTAATTCTAATTTAAATAACTAGCAAGAAAACAGTCCTTCACACAACCCTACTCTGTACCACCTCTCCACACCTTTCCAGAAGGTGCTACTGGGTTTTTATAACTACTGGAGCCCTGTCTCCGAGCAGCCCTGTGGAAAATGAAACTAACTTCACCAATTGGGGGAGGGGTTAAAACGCAGGTCAGGGCCCAGGAGCCTTGGATACAGTTTGCCACGGTATCATACTCAATGTAGATGGTTATTTCTGGTGAACCACTTATGAAAAAGTCTGTATGTAAGGTGCATATCATGGTTTGCAATGAATAAATACCTTCTTTTCAATGCATTTCTTTGTCTCGTTTATTTTAAGAACAACACAGATAATAAGTAGCAAATGATATCTTCATTTTGAGGCGTCCTGCAGTAGCTGCAGGCTTACAATGGAAACATTTGCCTTGCCCTGCAGTTCTAATTGGTCCATTGTGTTTGAAAGGTCAGTGGGTGGAGCTGAAGATGGACTGGCTCCACGAAGCCCAGCACCTGCCATCTCCAGCAGACCCGAGGGCTAACCAGGGGTCAGAAGTTCTGTCAGCGCTGCTGACCCTTATGTACAGAATGGGTTCCACATTAATAAAGTGTTTGCAATATTGACCTTTCGTGAAATAAAATTTTAACCTGTTATCCCGTTACTGTGTGTAGCTTAATTGGTGCGTCCTGTAATTGAGACTGCTTTTGAGAATGCAGAGTTTAAGACGCCACTTGTTTATTCCTTTCAGTACCCATGCAGAATCGGAAGGGGTGGCTAATTATGGACAATCTGATGAATAATGCAAACGTGCACCTGTACTTTTGGTTGTGTGGCAGGGGCACATAGGAAGCACTTACATATAAACCCAAGACGGTACGTCTTGTACTGTAATAACATTTCAAAACTTTCATACTTCTTTTCAAGGGAGGGAGGACCATTCTGAGTTGTGTGGGGGGTTAAGGGGGGGGGAGTCACAGCAGCTAGTCTGTCTGGAGCGAGAAGACGGTCTCGCATGTGGATTTCTCGGATTGCTGAAGGGGGGTTTTGGTCGGAGGAAGATTCTGGCCATGCACCGAGGATGTGAAACTTTAGAGTAGAGAAAGTGTATAAGGGCGATATTAACGCGAAGGTGGGGAGTTACGTGTCCCACCATTACGTCCGCAAACACATCACCCCTACCTTGATTTCTTAAATAATGTCGGGGCTTCGATGCAACGGGGCACTACTGTCAGAGCAATGGATGGGGTTTTTTTTTTTGCGCGGTTTGGGGGAATTAACGCGGGGAGGTTAAACTGCAGTCATTAAAAATGGAGCTGGGTGCAATGAAGTTGAAATTCTATTCTGGGTATGCTCAGAGACACAGTAGAGTGCATCGGAGAACGATCTAAATGTTGACAGAATTCCAAGTGAGAGGGCACCCCATGGTCTACCCTCACGCCCTACGGTTCTTTTTCCTACCTGCCGCTAAAAGGAATCACCCCAGGGCATGAAACATGTGTAATGCGGTCCCTGAAAAACAGTCACTCGCAATGGGTTCAAATAAAGGAGAATCGTTTTAAAATCAGGGCACGCTCAGAGGCACAGTCTTTAGCGGGGAAGAAGGTTTCGCTGGAGGATTGCTATATGTGTGCTGACGGGGGTTTTTGCGGGGGGAAAAATCACCGCGTTCTCTCATGCTTTTTGCTTCACACTCTGCCCATGCCCAGAGGCAGTAAATCTTTTCTGCGGAGACAGTGTATAAGGACGAATGAAACCCAAAGGAGGGGTGCTATTTGTTCCAATGAAACCCAAAGGAGGGGTGGTACGTGTTCACCCATTACGCCCGCATACACATCACCCCTAAATTGGGTTATTAAATGATGTGTTGGCTGCGATGCATCGACGCACAACTGCCAGAACAAGGGATGTTTTTTTCTGTTTGTTTTGGGGGGAGAATTAAAGGGGGGGAAATGCAGTCAATAAAAATGGAGCGGGGTACAATGCACTTTATTTTGCAGTCTGGGTATGCTCAGAGACACAGTAGCGTACTTCGGTGAAATATTTATATGGTGACAGAATTTCCAAGTGAGAGGGAACCCCATGGTCTACCATCACGCCCCACGTAACTTTCCTGTTGTCCGCTAGAAGGAATTACTCCAGGGCATGAAACATGTGAAATGCGCTCCCTGAACAACATTCACGAGGCACAGTCTGTAGCCGGGAAGAAGGTTTCGCCGGAGGATTGCTCTGTGTGTTGACGGGGTTATTGGGGAGTGTTGACTCACCGCGTTCTCTCGAAATGGATTACTGAAAAATGCTTTTTGCTTTACACTGTGGCCATGACCAGAGGCTTTTGAAACTTTTACGTCGCTCGCAATGGGTACTAAAGAAGGAGATCCGTTTTAAACTCTGTGCACGCTCAGAGGCACAGTCTGGAGCCGGGAGGACGGATTTGCAGGAGGATTGCTCTGTGTGCAGATTTGGGGGGGGGGGTGGGGAGTAATCACCTTTTTCTCTCGAAATGGTGTATGGAAGAATGCTTTCTGATTTACACTCAGGACATTGCCAGAGGCAGTGCAACTTTTAAGTCACTGTGCAACTTCACAGTTCCAAAAAAGGAAAATCGTTTAAAACTCTCGGCACGCTCAGAGGCACAGTAGTCTGAGCCCGCATGAGCCTCAGCCGTTGCTGAAGAGAATAGTATTCGAAAGCGCCAATGGTTATAGTTTAAAAAACTGTTTATGGAAGGGTGAAATGCACATGTTGAGATACGGAAATCACCCCGCATTATTAGGTGATGATATCCGGTAAAAAATGAAAAAAAGGAAAACCATCGAGTAGCCACCAGAAAGTAAAGTTTCATCGCTGGTTCAACACAAACGCCACCACTTGGCTGTCGAAGTAAATAAGGAAAAGAAGTGGGGGAGGAAGGGGTAAACAGTGACACCTGGCGTTTGTTGATTTGTGTAAAAGAACAGACATGACACAGCGGGATTCATGTTAACCCCTATAAACACCCGCAAATACATGTTATATTGAAAGCGCAGAAATCAGGATCGAAAGAGCGGTAACCCGAAATATCGATGCATCGATATTTCGGAGGAATAGTAAATGGAAAAAAAAATATTTCAAAATAATCAGTGGCCACACGCGAATTTGGATGCGAAGCGGGATGCGAAGCGAGGGAGATTCCCGGCCTCCGCCAGGGGAATCTCGCCCCGCTTGGAGCACGCTTTAGGGCGTGGTCGGGCGTGGTCGGGGTGGCGCCGCATCAAAAATGGAGGATCGTGAGGACAAAGCCGACCGATTCGCGCGGAAATCACGGCTCGCCGCGCAGCGAGAGGTTCGTGAAGTAACGGCCTTAGCCAGCTGGAGCATCTCTTCCACAGCTCCCTCCTCCCAACTCTAAGGGGCCTGGTACTAACGGGAAATTAATGGGAATCTTTTGAAAAAGAGGCTAGCTGCAGTCTGCAGAAGTGAGGAGAACCAGGAGAAGGGTTGCAGCACTAAATTCTTCCCTGCTCAGAACCTACTGAGAGGGGCCTTGCAGCAGAAACAGGAGGGGAAAAACAAGGAAGGAAGGAAGGAAGGAAGGAAGGAAGGAAGGAAGGAAGGAAGGAAGGAAGGAAGGAAGGAAGGAAGGAAGGAAGGAAGGAAGGAAGGAAGGAAGGAAGGAAGGAAGGAAGGAGTGGGTGATGAGAGATGGAAGAGAGGAAGGAAGGAGTGGATAATGAGAAGGTAGGAAGGAAGGAAGGAAATGAGGGAGGAAGTAAACAAAAAGAAGGAAGTAAACAAAGAGAAGGAAGGAAGGAAGGAAGGAAGGAAGGAAGGAAGGAAGGAAGGAAGGAAGGAAGGAAGATGAGAGATGAGAGATGGAAGAGAGGAAGGAAGGAGTGGATAATGAGAAGGAAGGAAGGAAGGAAGGAAGGAAATGAGGGAGGAAGTAAACAAAGAGAAGGAAGGAAGGAAGGAAGGAAGGAAGGAAGGAAGGAAGGAAGGAAGGAAGGAAGGAAGGAAGGAAGGAAGGAAAGTGACAGTCATTGGTGGTTTTGCAGAAGATTTCTCGTACTCATTTGTATGTGTAGATCAACAAAGTGAACCAATTTGTAACATTTAGGTAGAATTTGCCTCCATATCTTTGGCGAGAGGCGAAGGTGTTGAGTGCTGTGACATTTGCTGCCCGGAGGATGTGTTAGGAGCAGGGCAGTGCCTGTGCTTTCTAACCCTAGTGGGTGAAGGATCGGCTCCGGGGGAGCAAGGCTAGGACTGACAGAATCAGTCCCATCCCTGCAACAGGCGCTGAGCTCCTGTCCCCTGTGGATCCTGAGGGCTGGCCGATATAGGAACGGTTTCTCCCCACAGACTTGGCCTGAGCTCCTGTGACCCAGGGAGTCATCTTGCTCCGGTTCCTTCGTGCCCCTGGATCCTCCCAGGGGCTCCTGGTCTGTTAGTTACCCTCTAGACCACAGTATCCTCCTGACCCATCTCTCTGAAATGACTTGAATGGAATATAGGATAAACTATCAGTAAATGTATTTCAAAGGGTGGGTTTTAACCTACTAAGCAGCAAATGGCCTGAGTCCAAGCTACCTTAAAAAAATTAAATCTCTCAGCATGAACCCACTCAGGTGTTAAGGTTACCAGGAGAGACCATTCTCTCAGTCCTGCCACCCTCACAGCTACATCTCATGCAAACACATGAAAGGGCCTTCTCTGTTGCTGCAACCAGACTCTGGAACTCCCTCCCACTGGTGGCCAGGACTGTCCCATCTCTGCTGACTTTCCGGAAACAGGCAAAGACCTTTCTCTTCAGGCAAACTTTCCCTGAATGATGGACAACCTATTATGTATCATTATATGAACTACCATACATGGCACCACAGACTGTGTAACCAGTTATAACTTTGTATTTATATACAGTATCTCCTTGTATCATTACATTGACACTATGTTCTCAATGTTAGCTTCCGTCCCTCATAACTCTAGATGATCTACGGTGCATGAGTACACTGAGTGACTTCAGAAATACACCTATGTTTTCAATGTTCCTTCCATCCCTCATAATGGACTTTTTACTCTTTCCTTTAAGTGTTCACGTTCCCGTTTCACATTAATGTAGCATTTTAATGCACGGGTTTTGGAGGGGGGGGGTCCATTCCTCTTCCCGGCCTCTGGAATTCCCTGCCACTGGAGGTCAGATTGGCCTCATCTTGGCTCTCCTTCCACAAACAGGGGAAGGTCAAGCAGACATTCCCTTCATGGCGGGTTTTCCAAGGAAGGGATGTGCCTTCCTGCTTTGAAGGTGTTCGTACTGGTGCTTCATTTCCTGTTGTTTTTTAATTTGACATTTGCTGAGAGATGGGCACAACAAGAGTGCAGGATTATAAACTCTAAATATTTGTAAAGAAGATGGAAAAGGAAATTGGGTCCCCCCACGACCACCAGCACAGGTACTGTATTTCCAAAATTCACTAGATCAGAAATTCACTGCTTTTGGTATGGAGAAAATGAAAAGGTATAAAAAAAAAACCACCAAGAGACGTATCACCTATAGAAACATTGGTTCACCCCAATCTTTTGAACTCTGAGAAAATTTAGACCTATACAAATATTTTAGATGTAGAAGGGAAATTAACAGCGAAACAAGACTTTATTAACACCATGTCTTTCATTTATCTTAGTGGCCTTTAAGGCAAGCATAATCCACATATGAAAGGGATTTTGAAATTTATGATTTTTATAAAGAACAGGCAACGTTTGATCAAATAATTTTGTCATCTGATGATCAATAAAGAAAATAAAGAGTATAAGTTTCACTCAAAGAGGAAAATGGAAGATGAGCAACTGAAAGAAACAATGGTTCAATGGGTGAAAAGTAGTGGGCATTACACTGAACTAGAGCAGGCATGCCCAAACTTTGGCCCTCCTGATGTTTTGGACTACAACTCCCAGAATTCCAAGCCTGTATTTCCAATGGCAAAGGACTGTGGGAGTTGTGGTCCGAAACATCTGGAGGGCCAAAGTTTGGACATGCCTGAACTAGAGAAATGGCAAAAGCTGTGGAATGGAAACTGTAAAATGACAATAAGGACATCAGCCTCATGGCACAGTGGTTAAATGCCTGTACTGCAGGTAAAACTGTGCTCACCACCTGGGGATCAGTCCCAGGTAGCTGGCTCATGGTTGACTCAGCCTTCCATCCTTCCGACTTCAGTAAAATGAGTACCCAGCTTGCTGGGGGACAATTTGTATCCTGCATACTGTAATTAAAACTGTAAACCACCCAGAGACTACTTGAAGGGATACCTACAGATGAAGAAATAATTAAGAAGATTTTTGACTTTACGGAAATGGACAGACTTCCTTTGAAGTTTAAAGAGAAGGAAGATGCAGAATACTTTAAACCTGAAATATCTATCAATTTTTAAAAAAGAGAAGTAGCAATTAAAGTTCTAATGTGTATGAACTAAGGAACCCATGTAAAATGATTTTAAGAAACATGGATTGATTTATTAATAGAAAACTAATAAAATGTTTAATAATAAAAGAGGAAAACATTTGGTCTTTATTGGGACTGCTAGCACCCCGGCCTTCATTTCTTATCCCTGATCCAGGCAGGATGGGAAGGGTCCCTTCAGAACACCCAGACCGTTGGGGCCTAACTGTCATCAACAGCAAACCCACCAGAGTTCTGAGGACGCTGGCTTTCAGTTGACCAGCCTCAGGAGGACGACAGGATGCTGCTGTGGATCCTGCTCGTTCTCCTGGCGTTGGTGTTGACCCTCTGGGTGCTTCTGAAACACCAACGCATTCAAAGGGTCAGGAATGAAGCCAGAAATTCTCAGGCGAGATCCTGGATTCCCCGGATGCTTCACTCTGTCTTTTCTTTCCTTCTTCCTGGTCGGCTTCCTGCTTGGTTGAAGGCGGAGGCTCCAAGAAGGAGGCGCCCACGGATGACGCCAAAGCCTCGACCCAGGTGATGGTTTCTTCTTCTACCCCTTCTCCTCATCCAGAATGACAGCGAGGCCACCTCTGTGAACCACCATGACAGGGGGCCACAAGGGACCAGCGTAGCCAAGGATTAAGAGGAATGGGATGGTGTAATCATTGGGGAAAGAGATGATCCCTCTGAAGGATCCCAGTGGAGAGGAGTCCTTTTCTATCTAGTGGTTCTGCAATGTATTTTTATTAGAGCTTTCTTTTCTTTTTAAGGGCCAGTTTTAAATTCTTTTTTTTTAACATTTCAAGGGAAGAAAACCCTCCACCTGAGGCAGCACCGATTCTGAACTCCCTCAGCAGAGGAGGCTAAGTGCAGAGGAGTAGAGCTTGGTGGCTGTGGGGTGGTGGTACTTCAGAGGGTCAGCAGAGGGTCCCTGGAAAGAATTCTTTTCAGGGGGAAACTTTGTGGGATCCCCCGGAGGCCCTGAACCAACACTGGCTTCCATTCTACTTTTACCTTTTTCCCTTCCCCACAGGGACATCTCTTCCACCTCAGTGGAGGAGTATCTGAACAAACTGAACAATTTGGCTACAACATCGGCTCCCAGAAATCCTCGGGCCGTTGGGTGCCGAACGGTCCGTTTCCTGGGAGGGAAAGAGCCAGAACATCCAGGTCAGCCACTCAACAAGGAAGATTTGGAAAAGCACTGGACGCATCTTCCTTCTGTGGCCACCCAAAAGGCCAAGTGTTCAAAACTACCCACCTCTCGCTTGCCAGCTGCATCTGAACCTGAACGATCATTGAAAAGCCCCAGCACCACGGCCTGTCCTTCGGATCTCTCCCACCTAAATCCGTCGGAGCGTCTCTTGCGACTCAAGCAACGCTGGCTATGGGTACAGGGAGGCCGTCTGACGCCAGGAGACCCTCCCAGAAGCAAACGGCCCCTAATCCTCCTCCGTATGCCACGCATTCTAGGAGAACTTCAGGAAAGGCAAGAATGCCGCCGAAGAAACCCAGTGCCACCCATTCCACCTAAGACACACAGGATGCCCATGGCAGGCCCTCAAAAGGAAAGAACAAGAAATACCACAACATACCCAAAGCCATGGCTCCCAAACAGGCCTAGGGTCCAAAGAAACGGGACACGCAACACCGACCACGGAGGGAGTACAGAATACCCAGAACCTGACGGCCCACAACAACATGGCTGTGAGATCAACCCAATAAGAGAAGAGACCCATATTCAAGAAAATATGCACAGCGACCGATGTGAGGGGCCAGCAATGAACAACAACGAGGGAAATGCAACAAAAATGCAGGCCAATATTTCTGAGACCGGGCACAGCGACCAATGCGAGGGGCCAGCAATGAACAAGGATGAGGGAAATGCAAGTAAAATGCAGGCCAATATTTCTGAGACCGGGCACAGTGACCAATGCGAGGGGCCAGCAATGAACAATGACAAGGGCAATGCAACAATAATGCAGGCCAATATTTCTGAGACATTGCACACCGCCCAATGCGAGGGGCCAGCAATGAACAACGACAAGGACAATGCAAAAATAAACAAAAATGCAGGCCCATATTTCTGAGACATGCAGGCCAATATTTCTGAGACATTGCACAGCGACCAATGCAAGGGGCCAGCAATGAACAATGACGAGGGCAATGCAACAAAAATGCAGGCCAATATTTCTGAGACACAGCGACCAATGGAGGGGCCAGAAATGCAACAAAAATAATGCAGGCCAATATTTCTGAGACCGGGCACAGCGACCAATGCGAGGGGCCAGCAATGAACAACAATGAGGGCAATGCAACAAAAATGCAGGCCAATATTTCTGAGACATGGCACAGCGACCAATGCGAGGGGCCAGCAATGAACAATGATCAGGGCAATGCAACAAAAATGCAGGCCAATATTTCTGAGACCGGGCACAGTGACCAATGCGAGGGGCCAGCAATGAACAACTGACGAGGGCAATGCAACAAAAATGCAGGCCAATATTTCTGAGACCGGGCACAGCGACCAATGCGAATATTGGGGCCAGAAATGTACAACGATGAGGGCAATGCACCAATATTGCAGGCCAAAATTTCTGAGACCGGGCACAGCGATCAATGCGAAGGGCCAGCAATGGACAACAATGAGGTCAAAGCAACAATAATGCAGGCCAATATTTCTGAGACCGGGCACAGTGACCAATGCGAGGGGCCAGCAATGAACAAAGACGAGGGAAATGCAAGTAAAATGCAGGC
This sequence comes from Phrynocephalus forsythii, assembly GCA_029282475.1. Lineage (NCBI taxonomy): Eukaryota > Metazoa > Chordata > Lepidosauria > Squamata > Agamidae > Phrynocephalus > Phrynocephalus forsythii. Next base: position 24,675,036 of record JAPFRF010000014.1, read on the forward strand.
CAATATTTCTGAGACCTGGCACAGCGACCAATGCGAGGGGCCAGCAATGAACAACCACAAGGACTATCCAACACTGCCTCGGGCCAATGTTCCAACCAGCAGAGTCAATGAGGAAAGCGAGGGGCCAGAACTCAAAAACAACCAGGGCAATTCAACAATGCTGCAGCCCAATGTTCCAACCACTGGGCAGAGTGCCCAACACAAGGGGCCAAAGCGAGGCAGCCATGAAAGCAGCACAAGAACACCACTGCCCAATATTCCAGCCAGCAGGCTCAGTGAGCAAAGCAAGGGGCAACAATCCAAGAACCACAGGGGTATGAGAAGGAACCCAGAGCCCGATACTGCTAGAAAGAGGCACCGGGCACCAACGGAACAGCCTCGCCCTAATGGCTATGGGGAGTCTCCCAGAAGCCAAGCACCCGGCATTCCTGCCCACACACTTGGGGCCCAAAGCCAGGGCCCAGGCCCTGATGCCCACGGGGCCACGGCAAAGAGCACAAGAGAGGGGATTGGAGGGAAATGGCATAGGTGGCAACAGAAGACCCAACGGCATGACCGCCAAAGGTCCAGGAGACCAAAGTCTCATTTTCCAAAGAGACCGTGCCAGGGACAAAGTGAAGGGCCTCCCCGCAATGACCACATGGACCAGAGAATGAGGGGTGAGCCCGAAATAGCCGTGAAGAGGTCCTGGGCACAAAGTGAGGGGCCTCGGCATGACAAACACGGAGGCAGAACAAGTCCAGAGCCCTGTGTCCCTCGAAAGAGACTCATGCCAGAAAGTGCTCAACTGCACCAGGACAGCCCCATGGACACGACAGAAGCCTCACCGCCTCCTGTTGCAGGGACCAGGCAGCAGGCCCTAAACCCATTCCCTCCCCAAAGTAGCCCCACAGACGATAGAAGGAGGGCAGTGCCAGGCATTCCTGCCAGCAATCTCAGGCTCCAACAGGATGGGCCAAACCACCCCAGCCAGATCGGCTTAAAAAGCAGCCCGGACCCCAGCGTTCGAAGCAAGAGGCCCTTAGCAGGAAGCCCAGCGCCGCCCATTCCAGGCAACATGGTCACCATCCAAAGAAACGGGGGAAACCATGATGGCCGGGATACAAGAACAAGGAGCCGGCAGCCCCACCTCCCAACCAACAGTCACTGGCACCAAAGCATGGGGCTAAAGCACAGTGGCCATGTTGACATAACCTGGAGCCACATAGCCCTCATGCTAAGTAACATTCTCAGGGACCATAGCAAGGGGACAATCCACCATGGCCGTGGGCGCGTAACAAGGGCTCAGGCTGACGACATTCAAACACTCATTCTCAGGGTCCAAAGTAATGAGCAAAACCACCATGGCCAGAGTGGCATAATATGGAGCAAGGTAGTCCTCACACTGTGCCACATTCTCCAGGATGAAATTGAGGGGCCACACCCCCATGGCCATGGGGTAACAACAACAAGCAACAACCCCCAAATTCCAGGGCAGAAGCCCCATCATGATGGCCATGGGGGCATATATTCGAGCCCAGTCTCCCACACGAAAGCCACGAGTCATCAGGCACAAAGCGAGGGGCCACGCCAGGACCACCAAAGCCCTTCCAGTAGAATGCCAGATACATCTCAGGGCACCTTCCACCAGCCCAAGGACCCAGCCCTCAAAGCCACAGGCCCCGGTTCCAAGTCCTTTCCCTCTCCCGCCAAAACCAGCACCCCAAATGGCAACCCAAGGGGCTGGCGCTCCCAACAAGAGGCCCCGGGTTCCAAGTCCTTTCCCTCTCCCGGCAAGCCTTGCAGCCCAAGGGGCCTGCACCTCCAAGAAGAGGCCCCGGGTTCCAAGTCCCTTTCCTCTCCCTGTAAACCTGGAACCCCAAGTGGCAAACCAAGGGGCCTGCTCTTCCAACAAGAGGCCCCGGGTTCCCAGCCCTTGTCCCATCTCAGATGGTGCTGGCCCCATCACAACAACCCTTAAGGCCTCCAAGGACATCTTTAAGAAGCCCCGAGCCCCGTTGCGCAACCACAGAACCCGTTGCCTTCACCGGTCGAGGGTCTCCTGGCCCTCCTTCCAGGGTGCCCATCCAACATCCATGGGGCCCTAAAGGAGCAACAGCCAATTATTTCAAACTTTCGCTTTATTTGGATTTATATATGGAGGCAATCCATCACTTTTTAACATTTATCCCGTATTTCAAAATATTTCAAAACAAATGAATAAATTCCAGTTATACTCACTTCCCTCTCTCCCTTAAATTTAATCTTAAACAGTGTTTATATCGAGCTTCCCATATCCTTCAACCCACTATTTATACCTAGTCTTGATGGTGAAGCCAAAAGGGGTCTTTGTCCCATTAACATCTCTCCTTCCGTTTGAGAGGCTCCTTCTTTCTTTCAATTCAAGAGGCTCCTTTTGTACCATTTAAGAGACCCCCACCTCGACCCCCCCCCCTCCCTCACCTACTTATAGTTCAAAACAAAATTGTTCCTTGAAATATATGTATGTTTATTTAGACACTTAGAGACTTTTAGGTTTAGACATTTAGAATACACTACCTGTTTGTTTGACCAGAATGTGTGCTGTTCTTTTCTTTCCGTGGAAGGGGAATCTGGGAAGGGTGGTGGGAAAGAGACCATGCCCGTGGGATGGTGCAAGGGCAGCAAGCACAGTGAGATTACTGTCATCCCATCACTGGGTTTCTGCCAGGGATGTTTTGGGTCTAACCTTTGATTCATGGCTGTCACACACCTCTCTTCCCCTCTGCTTCCTAGGATCATCAGCACTTCCCTCTCCAGGAGTTGGGTTGGTTTGGGGCTTAAGACTCATTTTTCCCTGTGTTGGGAGGGGAAGGGAGAAGCAGGTGACGGCCCAGAAGACAAGCCGCTCCTGTGGCCCAGTGGCCTTTCTGGGCAGCCTGCCTTCCAGAAGGAGTGGAAAGTGTTGGGCAATGCTGTGAGTTCAGCCTAAGCGCTGCCCTTGTCTTCTGGGCAAAGGCTGCAAAACCTTTCATGGGGCAAGAGGGCGATTGGAGAAAGGCACCCCACCTTCACGCCTCACCTGCAGAAAGCGAGGCCCGTTTGGCCAAGTGCCAAGAAGCAAAAGAAGTAGGGATGTTTACAGCTAATCCTTCCGGGGGGTGGGGCGATGGGAGGTGCTGGAAGGAGAAGAGGGTTTCCTCTGAAGGGTCTTGGAAGACAATAAAAGAGAAGAGCCACGTCCAGAGTCAAGTCAGAGCTCAGGAGATCCCAACTTGGAAAGGGCCACCAGGAGCTGTCTGAGGAAGGCACCCCTGGGACTGCCCTTTCCCCACAACTCAATGGAGGTCTCAGATGCCTCTTCTGGGCCAACACGGATGACAGTGGCAGGATGGGGGCCTCGGAGCTGAAGCCAAGGTTTGCCAGCCACTCTCACAGAACAGCTGAGCCAGTCATGGGTGAGCTGAGCGGAACAAGCAATGACGGGATTTCAACCCATCCCTGGTCGGCTTTGGAAGCAGAGGAAGGACAGAAGACTGGGTGGTGAACACAGGTTGAGCCAGCAGGCATAGCAGGAACGCAGGGGGGAAAGGTGCCGCCCATCTTCCCTGCAGAGGTGCTGTCAATTTTCTAAAAGTCGCATCATGGTAGTCGGTCAAACACGGAAAGCTTGACTGAAGAGAAAGGCTTTCGCCTGCTTCCGGAAGGGCAGGAAAGCTGGACCAGCCTGGCCTCCAGTGGGAGGGAGTTCCCGTGTCTAGGTGCAGCCACAGCAGAGGCCCTCTCCCGTGTCCCCCTGCCCCAAACAGCTCTCAGGGATGTGGGACCCACAGAAAGGTGTCCCTTCCCGTTCTTAAACTCTGGGGGCAACCTTACAGTGTAAAGGGAGAGGGGCTCTATTTAGAGGGATTGGCACAAAGGGCACTCATTCAAAGATGAGGATGTACCCATATTAGACAGAGAAGAGAGGTGGTTTGAGAGAGGGGTCAGGGAAGGCATTCATGTGAGCATTGAAACCTCCTCTCTCAACAGAGCTGGGGGCCTCAGGCATAGTCTGTCGGCTACTTATCCGTGTGTGCTTTCCACAATATCCAGACAAATCAAAAAGCCTTCACCACCAAGGCCATAGCTAAGGACCCAAACTTTATAGGTTTCATCACCTCGGTCCATTGTTCACCTTAAGGCTATGGATACTGTTTTCTACCTAACAAACACATTCAGGTCATTGTTCATCTTATGAGCCTATTTCAGACAGGATGATGAGAGATCAAAGCTGATTATAAGATGGAGGACTCACCACTAGCTTTCTTCAGACTGACGGAGCTGTTTGGATGAGCAGCAAAACATTTCTATCCCCCAAGAAAAAAAATTCCAGTTGCCATGACTCAACTTCCAGATAAACTCTCCTGGATGACGTAGAACCATCACAGACTAGAAAAGAGATGTGATGCTTCTGAATAACTCAGGAAATCTGTTAGTGCAGAAGAGAAAACTAAATCTGCAAATACATTTCAGATATCACCAGTGGAAGTGCAGCACGGCTAAGGATTCACACGTATGCTCAAATGCTTTCTCTTTCAGTAGAAATAACTCTGTATCAGCTCTTCATATGCTTACACAGAAGGAACACATTCAGGTCTACGATACAAACTTCTCTCCCTTCCTTGGTCCTAATAAGAACAAGTGGGTGTCTGATGATGGCGGTCTCTCACCCCTGACCTTCACAGCCCAGATGCCGCTCAGATTCCAAAGGACCACGTGAACAGGAGGGGTGCAGGTATTTCCAGTAAGATCAGAGACCCTCCCCTAGAAAGATCTGGGCCTCTTGCTCTTTCTAAGAGGAAGAACCCTCATGAATCCCCAGTGTTTCTTTGGAAGAGTCACAGGAGTTTCCATCAGAGAGACCCCAAAAATACCTTTGTCTTCTCCAAGCTGGGAACTCTTGAACCCCCTAGGCTGGACTTTGTACAAGCGCTAGGGCATGCAAAGGGGGCGTGGTGGCTCAGTGGACTAAGGTGCTGAAACAGCCAGCTGCAAAGTCAGCAACTCAACGGTTCAAATCCCGGGTGCCATGCAGCGGTGTGAGCTCCCGCCGTTAATGCCAGCTCCTATCAACCTAGCAGTTCAAAATAATAATAATAATAATAATAATAATAATAATAATAATAATAATAATAATAATAATAATAATAATAATAATAATAATAATAAATAATAATTTATTGTCATTTGTACAACCAGTGTACAGTGAAATTTCTGAGCCTTCCTCCCTCCCCCAACATCATCCCACTAAAAAGCCATTCAATCTGATTTCACTCTTTTTGCTTGCCACACATCTTGCCAGCACCACGAGTCTGTCACGTGTTATCATCACGTCTCATTTAACAGTCGAAAAGCCCATGGATAAAAACTGTTTTTAGCCTGTTGATATGGCTTGTTATGCTTCTGTATCTCCTACCTGAGGGTAGGAGAGTAAAGAAGTGCTGACTCAGGACCTCATCAGGGATGTGAATGTCACTGAGCCTCTGGGGAACAGTGACCATGCTGCAATTACCTTTGCCATGCATGTCGGAAGAAGAGTGTCAACCAAATCAGACATAAAAACCCTTGATTTTCGAAGGGCAAACTTCCCTCAGATGAGGAAACTAGTTAGAGAGAAACTGAAGGGGAGGGTTAGAAGAATCCAATCTCTTCAGAGTGCATGGAGCCTGTTTAAAACAACAATAATAGAGGCCCAGCACAAGTGCATACCACAAAGAAAGAAGAGCTCATTTAAGTCCAAGAGGACACCGGCATGGTTAACGAGTGGAGTTAGAGAGGCTCTAAAGCACAAGGAGAGGTCCTTCTGTAAATGGAAATCCTCCCCAAATGAGGAAAATAAAAAGGAACACAAACTCTGGCAAAAGAAATGTAAAAAGATGATAAGGGAGGCAAAGAAAGACTTTGAGGAACGCATGGCTAGCAATATAAAGGGTAATAATAAAAGCTTCTTTAAATATGTTAGAAGTAGAAAACCTGCCAGAGAACCAATTGGGCCTCTGGATGGTGAGAGAGGAAAAGGGGAGGTTAAGGAGGACTTGGACATTGCAGAGAAATTGAACGAGTTCTTTGCGTCTGTCTTCACGACAGAGGACCTTGAGCGGATTCCGCTGCCTGAGCCGCCCCTGTTGACTAAAGAATTAAATCAAATACAGGTTAAAAGAGAGGAGGTTTTAGGACTAATTGATAAATTGAGGATTAACAAGTCCCCGGGCCCAGATGGCATCCACCCAAGGGTTATTAGGGAACTGAGAAATGAAATTGCAGATCTCTTAACGGTAATATGCAACTTGTCTCTTCAAACGGCCACAGTGCCGGAGGACTGGAGGATAGCGGATGTCACACCAATTTTTAAAAAGGAAGGAGGGGGACCCAGGAAACTACAGGCCGTTAGCCTTACATCTGTCCCAGGGAAGATGGTGGAAGGCCTCATCCAAGAGAAAATCTTAAAACACATAAAAGAACAAACCTTGCTGAGAGAAAATCAGCATGGCTTCTGTAAGGGTAAATCTTGTCTTACAAACCTTTTAGAATTTTTTGAAAAGGTCAACAGGCACGTGGATTTGGGTGAACCGGTGGATATAGTCTATCTGGATTTTCAAAAGGCTTTTGACACAGTCCCTCACCAAAGGCTGCTGAGAAAATTTGCATAGTCAGGGGATAAGAGGGCAGGTCCTCTTATGGATTGAGAACTGGTTGAGATCCCGGAAACAAAGAGTAGGTGTCAATGGGAAATTTTCACAATGGAGAGAAGTGAAAAGCGGTGTGCCCCAGGGCTCGGTCCTGGGACCGGTGCTTTTCAATCTGTTCATAAATGACCTGGAGACAGGGATAAACAGTGTGGTGGCCAAGTTTGCAGATGACACAAAACTTTTCCATGTGGTAAAAACCAGAGAAGATTGTGAAGAGCTCCAGAAGGATCTCTCCAAACTGGGAGAGTGGGCTGAGAAATGGCAAATGCGTTTTAATGTAACCAAATGTAAAGTAATGCATATTGGGGCAAAAAATCCAAACTTCATCTATCAACTCATGGGCTCTGAGTTATCCGTGACGGATCAGGAAAGAGATCTTGGTGTGTTGGTGGACAGCTCCATGAAGGTGTCTCCCCAATGTGTGGCAGCAGTGAAGAAGGCCAATTCCATGCTAGGGATTATCAAAAAGGGGATTGAAAATAAAACAGCCAACATTATAATGCCGTTATACAAAACAATAGTAAGGCCCCACCTGGAGTATTGTGTACAATTCTGGTCACCGCATCTCAAGAAAGACATAGTGGAACTGGAAAAGGTGCAGAAGAGAGCGACTAAAATGATTACTGGGCTGGGGCACCTCCCTTATGAAGAAAGGCTAAAACAATTGGGCCTCTTCAGTCTGGAAAAAAGGCGCTTGAGGGGGGATATGATTGAGACATACAAAATAATGCAGGGTATGAGTAAAGTGGATAGAGGGAAGCTCTTCTCCCTCTCTCAAAATACCAGAACTAGGGGACATACACTCAAATTGAGTGCTGGGAGAGTAAGAACTGACAAAAGAAAATATTTTTTCACCCAGCGCGTTGTAAGTCTATGGAACTCCCTGCCACAGGATGTGGTGATGGCATCTGGCCTGGATGCCTTCAAAAGGGGATTGGGATGGAGATGTGTAATCTCTAGGCTTTAAACCAGGGTACTTCAAGGGCCAGATGCAGGGGAGTGGTATCAGGAGACAGATATCTAGTCTCATGCGCTCCCAAACGCATCTGGTGGGGCCGCTGTGAGATACAGGAAGCTGGACTAGATGGGCCTTTGGCCTGATCCAGCATGGCTCTTCTTATGTTCTTATGTTCTTATGTTCTTATGACTGGGGTGTGCGACATCCCTGATGATTTTCCTTGCTCTCCTAAGACAGCAATCCCTGGCGCTGACATCCAGTGGACTCAGGGGACAGCCCATAATGTTTTTTGCTGTGTTCACATGCACTTAGATGTAAAATGTAAGCAGATCAATGGGTACCACCCTAACAAGTGGGAAGGTAAAACGGTGTTTCTGTGCAGCCATGCCGGCCACGTGGCCAAAGACTTGTACAACACTGGCTCTTTGGCTTGAATATGGAGATGAGCACCGGCCTAGAGTTGGACACGAGTAGCATGCATGTGTGTGGGGAACCATTATCTTTTTAGGGCATGCAAGTAGGCAGGGAGGATGTTGCAGCAACGGAGCTGGTTGGCTGGGCAGGTGGCGTGGGGGGCGGACGGAGGCAGGGAGGGCAGGCAAACAGTGAAACTGCAAGCTGAGGTCTCCATCAGGTATGGGGAGGGGCCAGCTGGTGGGGATGCATGAGAGGCTGAGGCGGTGGGGAGAAGAGGCTGTGGGCTGCTTGAAATATGAAAGTGGCCCGCATTTGGCCCCCAGGCCTGACTTTGGACATGCCTGGCTTCTGTATTTCTCAGAGAATTCTCTTGATTTATGAATTGAATCCCGTCAGTATCTTCTTGAATTCCAGTTAATCAGTATCCCTTCAAGTTCACTCCTTTTCCCATTCAGTTTGGTCGTCAAGAATTGATATTGTTCCTCGCCTCTCTTGAGTCTGTTAGGTGTTTATTGGACCTGAGTAATCTCTGGTTTTCCACTTCCAATTCATTCCATCTCTTCTCTGAAGACCCAACGGTTTCCTCTTGGACTCTTTCCAATGGGCCTCCACGCTACCTTGGAGCTTCTGGATCCTCTGAGAACCATTCAGGACAACCCAACGGCAAGGACTGACACGAATGAGATCGGAATACCTTTGTTTTCTCTTTTGTATGGAGCCCAGAAAGAGAAATAAAACATATATCCAATCTTTCATCTGTTGGAAGCAAGACATTGCAGGTGGGGATGGTCCACGTGTCCCAGGAAATCCTGACGAAGGACCTCTTCTGGATGGGACCCGCATCCTCCCTCTCTTTCCCCTGAGTCTTCCTCTTTGGTGCTAAGGGAGCCTGAAGCTTCCCTGGATTGGTCCCAGAAGTCTCGTCTTCAAAGCCCTTTCTGTGAAATGGGTGGCCTGGATGAACCTTTGCAGAAACTCTTTGCCAGCTGGAGCATCTCTTCCACAGCTCCCTCCTCCCAACTCTAAGGGGCCTGGTACTAACTGGAAATTAATGGGAATCTTTTGAAAAAGAGGCTAGCTGCAGTCTGCAGAAGTGAGGAGAACCAGGAGAAGGGTTGCAGCACTAAATTCTTCCCTGCTCAGAACCTACTGAGAGGGGCCTTGCAGCAGAAACAGGAGGGGAAAAACAAGGAAGGAAGGAAGGAAGGAAGGAAGGAAGGAAGGAAGGAAGGAAGGAAGGAAGGAAGGAAGGAAGGAAGGAAGGAAGGAAGGAAGGAAGGAAGGAAGGAAGGAAGGAAGGAAGGAAGGAAGGAAGGAAGGAAGGAAGGAAGGAAGAGAGAGGAAGGAAGAAGAAGGAAGGAAGGAAGGATAATGAGAAGGTGAGGAAGGAAGGAAGGAAGAAAAGAGGGAAGGAAGGAAGGAAACAAAAAATGAGAAGGAAGTAAGGAAAGAGGAAATGAGGGAAGGAAGTAAACAAAAAGAAGGAAGGAAGGAAGGAAGGAAGGAAGGAAGGAAGGAAGGAAGGAAGGAAGGAAGGAAGGAAGGAAGGAAGAGATGATGAAGATGGAGGAAGGAAGGAAGGAAGGGATAATGAGAAGGAAGGAAGGAAGGAAGGAAGGAAGGAAGAAGGAGTGAGGAGGAAGTAAACAAAGAAAAGGAAGGAAGGAAGGAAGGAAGGAAGGAAGGAAGGAAGGAAGGAAGGAAGGAAGGAAGGAAGGAAGGAAGGAAGGAAGGAAGTGACAGTCATTGGTGGTTTTGCAGAAGATTTCTTCTCGTACTCATTTGTATGTGTAGATCAACAAAGTGAACCAATTTGTAACATTTAGGTAGAATTTGCCTCCATATCTTTGGCGAGAGGCGAAGGTGTTGAGTGCTGTGACATTTGCTGCCCGGAGGATGTGTTAGGAGCAGGGCAGTGCCTGTGCTTTCTAACCCTAGTGGGTGAAGGATCGGCTCCGGGGGGGCAAGGCTAGGACTGACAGAATCAGTCCCATCCCTGCAACAGGCGTTGAGCTCCTGTCCCCTGTGGATCCTGAGGGCTGGCCGATATAGGAACGGTTTCTCCCCACAGACTTGGCCTGAGCTCCTGTGACCCAGGGAGTCATCTTGCTCCGGTTCCTTCGTGCCCCTGGATCCTCCCAGGGGCTCCTGGTCTGTTAGTTACCCTCTAGACCACAGTATCCTCCTGACCCATCTCTCTGAAATGACTTGAATGGAATATAGGATAAACTATCAGTAAATGTATTTCAAAGGGTGGGTTTTAACCTACTAAGCAGCAAATGGCCTGAGTCCAAGCTACCTTAAAAAAATTAAATCTCTCAGCATGAACCCACTCAGGTATTAAGGTTACCAGGAGAGACCATTCTCTCAGTCCTGCCACCCTCACAGCTACATCTCATGCAAACACATGAAAGGGCCTTCTCTGTTGCTGCAACCAGACTCTGGAACTCCCTCCCACTGGTGGCCAGGACTGTCCCATCTCTGCTGACTTTCCGGAAACAGGCAAAGACCTTTCTCTTCAGGCAAACTTTCCCTGAATGATGGACAACCTATTATGTATCATTATATGAACTACCATACATGGCACCACAGACTGTGTAACCAGTTATAACTTTGTATTTATATACAGTATCTCCTTGTATCATTACATTGACACTATGTTCTCAATGTTAGCTTCCGTCCCTCATAACTCTAGATGATCTACGGTGCATGAGTACACTGAGTGACTTCAGAAATACACCTATGTTTTCAATGTTCCTTCATCCCTCATAATGGACTTTTTACTCTTTCCTTTAAGTGTTCACGTTCCCGTTTCACATTAATGTAGCATTTTAATGCACGGGTTTTGGAGGGGGGGGTCCATTCCTCTTCCCGGCCTCTGGAATTCCCTGCCACTGGCGGTCAGATTGGCCTCATCTTGGCTCTCCTTCCACAAACAGGGGAAGGTCAAGCAGACATTCCCTTCATGGCGGGTTTTCCAAGGAAGGGATGTGCCTTCCTGCTTTGAAGGTGTTCGTACTGGTGCTTCATTTCCTTTTGTTTTTTAATTTGACATTTGCTGAGAGATGGGCACAACAAGAGTGCAGGATTATAAACTCTAAATATTTGTAAAGAAGATGGAAAAGGAAATTGGGTCCCCCCACGACCACCAGCACAGGTACTGTATTTCCAAAATTCACTAGATCAGAATTTCACTGCTTTTGGTATGGAGAAAATGAAAAGGTATAAAAAAAACCACCAAGAGACGTATCACCTATAGAAACATTGGTTCACCCCAATCTTTTGAACTCTGAGAAAATTTAGACCTATACAAATATTTTAGATGTAGAAGGGAAATTAACAGCGAAACAAGACTTTATTAACACCATGTCTTTCATTTATCTTAGTGGCCTTTAAGGCAAGCATAATCCACATATGAAAGGGATTTTGAAATTTATGATTTTTATAAAGAACAGGCAACGTTTGATCAAATAATTTTGTCATCTGATGATCAATAAAGAAAATAAAGAGTATAAGTTTCTCTCAAAGAGGAAAATGGAAGATGAGCAACTGAAAGAAACAATGGTTCAATGGGTGAAAAGTAGTGGGCATTACACTGAACTAGAGCAGGCATGCCCAAACTTTGGCCCTCCTGATGTTTTGGACTACAACTCCCAGAATTCCAAGCCTGTATTTCCAATGGCAAAGGACTGTGGGAGTTGTGGTCCAAACATCTGGAGGGCCAACGTTTGGACATGCCTGAACTAGAGAAATGGAAAAGCTGTGGAATGGAAACTGTAAAATGACAATAAGGACATCAGCCTCATGGCACAGTGGTTAAATGCCTGTACTGCAGGTAAAACTGTGCTCACCACCTGGGGATCAGTCCCAGGTAGCTGGCTCATGGTTGACTCAGCCTTCCATCCTTCCGACTTCAGTAAATGAGTACCCAGCTTGCTGGGGGACAATTTGTATCCTGCATACTGTAATTAAAACTGTAAACCACCCAGAGACTACTTGAAGGGATACCTACAGATGAAGAAATAATTAAGAAGATTTTTGACTTTACGGAAATGGACAGACTTCCTTTGAAGTTTAAAGAGAAGGAAGATGCAGAATATTTTAAACCTGAAATATCTATCAATTTTTAAAAAAGAGAAGTGGCAATTAAAGTTCTAATGTGTATGAACTAAGGAACCCATGTTAAATGATTTTAAGAAACATGGATTGGTTTATTAATAGAAAACTAATAAAATGTTTAATAAATAAAAGAGGAAAACATTTGGTCTTTATTGGGACTGCTAGCACCCCGGCCTTCATTTCTTATCCCTGATCCAGGCAGGATGGGAAGGGTCCCTTCAGAACACCCAGACCGTTGGGGCCTAACTGTCATCAACAGCAAACCCACCAGAGTTCTGAGGACGCTGGCTTTCAGTTGACCAGCCTCAGGAGGACGACAGGATGCTGCTGTGGATCCTGCTCGTTCTCCTGGCGTTGGTGTTGACCCTCTGGGTGCTTCTGAAACACCAACGCATTCAAAGGTTCAGGAATGAAGCCAGAAATTCTCAGGCGAGATCCTGGATTCCCCGATGCTTCACTCTGTCTTTTCTTTCCTTCTTCCTGGTCGGCTTCCTGCTTGGTTGAAGGCGGAGGCTCCAAGAAGGAGGCGCCCACGGATGACGCCAAAGCCTCGACCCAGGTGATGGTTTCTTCTTCTACCCCTTCTCCTCATCCAGAATGACAGCGAGGCCACCTCTGTGAACCACCATGACAGGGGGCCACAAGGGACCAGCGTAGCCAAGGATTAAGAGGAATGGGATGGTGTAATCATTGGGGAAAGAGATGATCCCTCTGAAGGATCCCAGTGGAGAGGAGTCCTTTTCTATCTAGTGGTTCTGCAATGTATTTTTATTAGAGCTTTCTTTTCTTTTTAAGGGCCAGTTTTAAATTCTTTTTTTTTAACATTTCAAGGGAAGAAAACCCTCCACCTGAGGCAGCACCGATTCTGAACTCCCTCAGCAGAGGAGGCTAAGTGCAGAGGAGTAGAGCTTGGTGGCTGTGGGGTGGTGGTACTTCAGAGGGTCAGCAGAGGGTCCCTGGAAAGAATTCTTTTCAGGGGGAAACTTTGTGGGATCCCCCGGAGGGCCCTGAACCACCACTGGCTTCCATTCTACTCTTACCTTTTTCCCTTCCCCACAGGGTCATCTCTTCCACCTCAGTGGAGGAGTATCTGAACAAACTGAACAATTTGGCTACAACATCGGCTCCCAGAAATCCTCGGGCCGTTGGGTGCCGAACAGTCCGTTTCCTGGGAGGGAAAGAGCCAGAGCATCCAGGTCAGCCACTCAACAAGAGAGATTTAGAAAAGCACTGGACGCATCTTCCTTCTGTAGCCAACCAAAAGGCCAAGTGTTCAAAACTACCCACCTCTCGCTTGCCAGCTCCATCTGAACCTGAACGATCATTGAAAACCCCCAGCACCACGGCCTGTCCTTCGGATCTCTCCCACCTAAATCCGTCGGAGCGTCTCTTGCGACTCAAGCAACGCTGGCTATGGGTACAGGGAGGCCGTCTGACGCCAGGAGACCCTCCCAGAAGCAAACGGCCCCTAATCCTCCTCCGTATGCCACGCATTCTAGGAGAACTTCAGGAAAGGCAAGAATGCCGCCGAAGAAACCCAGTGCCACCCATTCCACCTAAGACACACAGGATGCCCATGGCAGGCCCTCAAAAGGAAAGAACAAGAAATACCACAACATACCCAAAGCCATGGCTCCCAAACAGGCCTAGGGTCCAAAGAAACGGGACACGCAACACCGACCACGGAGGGAGTACAGAATACCCAGAACCTGACGGCCCACAACAACATGGCTGTGAGATCAACCCAATAAGAGAAGAGACCCATATTCAAGAAAATATGCACAGCGACCGATGTGAGGGGCCAGCAATGAACAACAACGAGGGAAATGCAACAAAAATGCAGGCCAATATTTCTGAGACCGGGCACAGCGACCAATGCGAGGGGCCAGCAATGAACAAGGATGAGGGAAATGCAAGTAAAATGCAGGCCAATATTTCTGAGACCGGGCACAGTGACCAAGGCGAGGGGCCAGCAATGAACAATGACAAGGGCAATGCAACAATAATGCAGGCCAATATTTCTGAGACATTGCACACCGCCCAATGCGAGGGGCCAGCAATGAACAACGACAAGGACAATGCAAAATTAATGCAGGCCAATATTTCTGAGACATTGCACATCGACCAATGCAAGGGGCCAGCAATGAACAACGACGAGGGAAATGCAACAAAAATGCAGGCCCATATTTCTGAGACCGGGCACAGCGACCAATGCGAGGGTCCAGCAATGAACTACGAGGGCAATGCAACAAAAATGCAGCCCAATATTTCTGAGACATGGCACAGCGACCAATGCGAGGGGCCAGCAATGAACAATGACGAGGGCAATGCAACAAAAACGCAGGCCAATATTTCTGAGACCAGGCAATGAACAATGCGAGGGGCCAGAAATGTACAACGATGAGGGCAATGCACCAATATTGCAGGCCAAAATTTCTGAGACCGGGCACAGCAGCGATCAATGCACCAATATTGCAGGCCAAAATTTCTGAGACCGGCCAGCAATGGACAACAATGAGGTCAATGCAACAATAATGCAGGCCAATATTTCTGAGACCGGGCACAGTGACCAATGCGAGGGGACAGCAATGAACAAAGACGAGGGAAATGCAAGTAAAATGCAGGCCAATATTTCTGAGACCTGGCACAGCGACCAATGCGAGGGGCCAGCAATGAACAACCACAAGGACTATCCAACACTGCCTCGGGCCAATGTTCCAACCAGCAGAGTCAATGAGGAAAGCGAGGGGCCAGAACTCAAAAACAACCAGGGCAATTCAACAATGCTGCAGCCCAATGTTCCAACCACTGGGCAGAGTGCCCAACACAAGGGGCCAAAGCGAGGCAGCCATGAAAGCAGCACAAGAACACCACTGCCCAATATTGCAGCCAGCAGGCTCAGTGAGCAAAGCAAGGGGCAACAATCCAAGAACCACAGGGGTATGAGAAGGAACCCAGAGCCCGATACTGCTAGAAAGAGGCACCGGGCACCAACGGAACAGCCTCGCCCTAATGGCTATGGGGAGTCTCCAAGAAGCCAAGCACCCGGCATTCCTGCCCACACACTTGGGGCCCAAAGCCAGGGCCCAGGCCCTGATGCCCACGGGGCCACGGCAAAGAGCACAAGAGAGGGGATTGGAGGGAAATGGCATAGGTGGCAACAGAAGACCCAACGGCATGACCGCCAAAGGTCCAGGAGACCAAAGTCTCATTTTCCAAAGAGACCGTGCCAGGGACAAAGTGAAGGGCCTCCCCGCAATGACCACATGGACCAGAGAATGAGGGGTGAGCCCGAAATAGCCGTGAAGAGGTCCTGGGCACAAAGTGAGGGGCCTCGGCATGACAAACACGGAGGCAGAACAAGTCCAGAGCCCTGTGTCCCTCGAAAGAGACTCATGCCAGAAAGTGCTCAACTGCACCAGGACAGCCCCATGGACACGACAGAAGCCTCACAGCCTCCTGTTGGAGGGACCAGGCAGCAGGCCCTAAACCCATTCCCTCCCCAAAGTAGCCCCACAGACGATAGAAGGAGGGCAGTGCCAGGCATTCCTGCCAGCAATCTCAGGCTCCAACAGGATGGGCCAAACCACCCCAGCCAGATCGGCTTAAAAAGCAGCCCGGATCCCAGCGTTCAAAGCAAGAGGCCCTTAGCAGGAAGCCCAGCGCCGCCCATTCCAGGCAACATGGTCACCATCCAAAGAAACGGGGGAAACCATGATGGCCGGGATACAAGAACAAGGAGCCGGCAGCCCCACCTCCCAACCAACAGTCACTGGCACCAAAGCATGGGGCTAAAGCACAGTGGCCATGTTGACATAACCTGGAGCCACATAGCCCTCATGCTAAGTAACATTCTCAGGGACCATAGCAAGGGGACAATCCACCATGGCCGTGGGCGCGTAACAAGGGCTCAGGCTGACGACATTCAAACACTCATTCTCAGGGTCCAAAGTAATGAGCAAAACCACCATGGCCAGAGTGGCATAATATGGAGCAAGGTAGTCCTCACACTGTGCCACATTCTCCAGGATGAAATTGAGGGGCCACACCCCCATGGCCATGGGGTAACAACAACAAGCAACAACCCCCAAATTCCAGGGCAGAAGCCCCATCATGATGGCCATGGGGGCATATATTCGAGCCCAGTCTCCCACACGAAAGCCACGAGTCATCAGGCACAAAGCGAGGGGCCACGCCAGGACCACCAAAGCCCTTCCAGTAGAACGCCAGATACATCAGGGCACCTTCCACCAGCCCAAGGACCCAGCCCTCAAAGCCACAGGCCCCGGGTTCCAAGTCCTTTCCCTCTCCCGCCAAAACCAGCACCCCAAATGGCAACCCAAGGGGCTGGCGCTCCCAACAAGAGGCCCCGGGTTCCAAGTCCTTTCCCTCTCCCGGCAAGCCTTGCAGCCCAAGGGGCCTGCGCCTCCAAGAAGAGGCCCCAGGTTCCAAGTCCCTTTCCTCTTCCTGTAAACCTGGAACCCCAAGTGGCAAACCAAGGGGCCTGCTCTTCCAACAAGAGGCCCCGGGTTCCCAGCCCTTGTCCCATCTCAGATGGTGCTGGCCCCATCACAACAACCCTTAAGGCCTCCAAGGACATCTTTAAGAAGCCCCGAGCCCCGTTGCGCAACCTCAGAACCCGTTGCCTTCACCGGTCGAGGGTCTCCTGGCCCTCCTTCCAGGGTGCCCATCCAACATCCATGGGGCCCTAAAGGAGCAACAGCCAATTATTTCAAACTTTCGCTTTATTTGGATTTATATATGGAGGCAATCCATCACTTTTTAACATTTATCCCGTATTTCAAAATATTTCAAAACAAATGAATAAATTCCAGTTATACTCACTTCCCTCTCTCCCTTAAATTTAATCTTAAACAGTGTTTATATCGAGCTTCCCATATCCTTCAACCCACTATTTATACCTAGTCTTGATGGTGAAGCCAAAAGGGGTCTTTGTCCCATTAACATCTCTCCTTCCGTTTGAGAGGCTCCTTCGTTCTTTCAATTCAAGAGGCTCCTTTTGTACCATTTAAGAGACCCCCACCTCGACCCCCTCCCGCCCTCACCTACTTATAGTTCAAAACAAAATTGTTCCTTGAAATATATGTATGTTTATTTAGACACTTAGAGACTTTTAGGTTTAGACATTTAGAATACACTACCTGTTTGTTTGACCAGAGTGTGTGCTGTTCTTTTTCTTCCGTGGAAGGGGAATCTGGGAAGGGTGGTGGGAAAGAGACCATGCCCGTGGGATGGTGCAAGGGCAGCAAGCACAGTGAGATTACTGTCATCCCGTCACTGGGTTTCTGCCAGGGATGTTTTGGGTCTAACCTTTGATTCATGGCTGTCACACACCTCTCTTCCCCTCTGCTTCCTAGGATCATCAGCACTTCCCTCTCCAGGAGTTGGGTTGGTTTGGGGCTTAAGACTCATTTTCTCCTGTGTTGGGAGGGGAAGGGAGAAGCAGGTGATGGCCCAGAAGGCAAGCCGCTCCTGTGGCCCAGTGGCCTTTCTGGGCAGCCTGCCTTCCAGAAGGAGTGGAAAGTGTTGGGCAATGCTGAGTTCAGCCTAAGCGCTGCCCTTGTCTTCTGGGCAAAGGCTGCAAAACCTTTCATGGGGCAAGAGGCCGATTGGAGAAAGGCACCCCACCTTCAAACGTCACCTGCAGAAAGCGAGGCCCGTTTGGCCAAGTCCCAAGAAGCAAAAAAAGTAGGGATGTTTACAGGTAATCCTTCCGGGGGGTTGGGGGATGGGAGGTGCTGGAAGGAGAAGAGGGTTTCCACTGAAGGGTCTTGGAAGACAATAAAAGAGAAGAGCCACGTCCAGAGTCAAGTCAGAGCTCAGGAGATCCCAACTTGGAAAGGGCCACCAGGAGCTGTCTGAGGAAGGCACCCCTGGGGCTGCCCTTTCCCCACAACTCAATGGAGGTCTCAGATGCCTCTTCTGGGCCAACACGGATGACAGTGGCGGGATGGGGGCCTCGGAGCTGAAGCCAAGGTTTGCCAGCCACTCTCACAGAACAGCTGAGCCAGTCATGGGTGAGCTGAGCGGAACAAGCAATAATGGGATTTCAACCCATCCCTGGTCAGCTTTGGAAGCAGAGGAAGGACAGAAGACTGGGTGGTGAACACAGGTTGAGCCAGCAGGCATAGCAGGAACGCAGGGGGGAAAGGTGCCGCCCATCTTCCCTGCAGAGGTGCTGTCAATTTTCTAAAAGTCGCATCATGGTAGTCGGTCAAACACGGAAAGCTTGACTGAAGAGAAAGGCTTTCGCCTGCTTCCGGAAGGGCAGGAAAGCTGGACCAGCCTGGCCTCCAGTGGGAGGGAGTTCCCGTGTCTAGGTGCAGCCACAGCAGAGGCCCTCTCCCGTGTCCCCCTGCCCCAAACACCTCTCAGGGATGTGGGACCCACAGAAAGGTGTCCCTTCCTGTTCTTAAACTCTGGGGGCAAACTTACAGTGTAAAGGGAGAGGGGCTCTATTTAGAGGGATTGGCACAAAGGGCACTCATTCAAAGATGAGGATGTACCCATATTAGACAGAGAAGAGAGGTGGTTTGAGAGAGGGGTCAGGGAAGGCATTCATGTGAGCATTGAAACCTCCTCTCTCAACAGAGCTGGGGGCCTCAGGCATAGTCTGTCGGCTACTTATCCGGTGTGCTTTCCACAATATCCAGACAAATCAAAAAGCCTTCACCACCAAGGCCATAGCTAAGGACCCAAACTTTATAGGTTTCATCACCTCGGTCCATTGTTCACCTTAAGGCTATGGATACTGTTTTCTACCTAACAAACACATTCAGGTCATTGTTCATCTTATGAGCCTATTTCAGACAGGATGATGAGAGATCAAAGCTGATTATAAGATGGAGGACTCACCACTAGCTTTCTTCAGACTGACGGAGCTGTTTGGATGAGCAGCAAAACATTTCTATCCCCCAAGAAAAAAAATTCCAGTTGCCATGACTCAACTTCCAGATAAACTCTCCTGGATGACGTAGAACCATCACAGACTAGAAAAGAGATGTGATGCTTCTGAATAACTCAGGAAATCTGTTAGTGCAGAAGAGAAAACTAAATCTGCAAATACATTTCAGATATCACCAGTGGAAGTGCAGCACGGCTAAGGATTCACACGTATGCTCAAATGCTTTCTCTTTCAGTAGAAATAACTCTGTATCAGCTCTTCATATGCTTACACAGAAGGAACACATTCAGGTCTACGATACAAACTTCTCTCCCTTCCTTGGTCCTAATAAGAACAAGTGGGTGTCTGATGATGGCGGTCTCTCACCCCTGACCTTCACAGCCCAGATGCCGCTCAGATTCCAAAGGACCACGTGAACAGGAGGGGTGCAGGTATTTCCAGTAAGATCAGAGACCCTCCCCTAGAAAGATCTGGGCCTCTTGCTCTTTCTAAGAGGAAGAACCCTCATGAATCCCCAGTGTTTCTTTGGAAGAGTCACAGGAGTTTCCATCAGAGAGACCCCAAAAATACCTTTGTCTTCTCCAAGCTGGGAACTCTTGAACCCCCTAGGCTGGACTTTGTACAAGCGCTAGGGCATGCAAAGGGGGCGTGGTGGCTCAGTGGACTAAGGTGCTGAAACAGCCAGCTGCAAAGTCAGCAACTCAACGGTTCAAATCCCGGGTGCCATGCAGCGGTGTGAGCTCCCGCCGTTAATGCCAGCTCCTATCAACCTAGCAGTTCAAAATAATAATAATAATAATAATAATAATAATAATAATAATAATAATAATAATAATAATAATAATAATAATAATAATAATAATAATAACCTTTATTGTCATTGTACAACCAGTGTACAGTGAAATTTCTGAGCCTTCCTCCCTCCCCCCCAACATCATCCCACTAAAAAGCCATTCAATCTGATTTCACTCTTTTTGCTTGCCACACATCTTGCCAGCACCACGAGTCTGTCACGTGTTATCACGTCTCATTTAACAGTCGAAAAGCCCATGGATAAAAACTGTTTTTAGCCTGTTGATATGGCTTGTTATGCTTCTGTATCTCCTACCTGAGGGTAGGAGAGTAAAGAAGTGCTGACTCAGGACCTCATCAGGGATGTGAATGTCACTGAGCCTCTGGGGAACAGTGACCATGCTGCAATTACCTTTGCCATGCATGTCGGAAGAAGAGTGTCAACCAAATCAGACATAAAAACCCTTGATTTTCGAAGGGCAAACTTCCCTCAGATGAGGAAACTAGTTAGAGAGAAACTGAAGGGGAGGGTTAGAAGAATCCAATCTCTTCAGAGTGCATGGAGCCTGTTTAAAACAACAATAATAGAGGCCCAGCACAAGTGCATACCACAAAGAAAGAAGAGCTCATTTAAGTCCAAGAGGACACCGGCATGGTTAACGAGTGGAGTTAGAGAGGCTCTAAAGCACAAGGAGAGGTCCTTCTGTAAATGGAAATCCTCCCAAATGAGGAAAATAAAAAGGAACACAAACTCTGGCAAAAGAAATGTAAAAAGATGATAAGGGAGGCAAAGAAAGACTTTGAGGAACGCATGGCTAGCAATATAAAGGGTAATAATAAAAGCTTCTTTAAATATGTTAGAAGTAGAAAACCTGCCAGAGAACCAATTGGGCCTCTGGATGGTGAGAGAGGAAAAGGGGAGGTTAAGGAGGACTTGGACATTGCAGAGAAATTGAACGAAAAAGTTCTTTGCGTCTGTCTTCACGACAGAGGACCTTGAGCGGATTCCGCTGCCTGAGCCGCCCCTGTTGACTAAAGAATTAAATCAAATACAGGTTAAAAGAGAGGAGGTTTTAGGACTAATTGATAAATTGAGGATTAACAAGTCCCGGGCCCAGATGGCATCCACCCAAGGGTTATTAGGGAACTGAGAAATGAAATTGCAGATCTCTTAACGGTAATATGCAACTTGTCTCTTCAAACGGCCACAGTGCCGGAGGACTGGAGGATAGCGGATGTCACACCAATTTTTAAAAAGGAAGGAGGGGGACCCAGGAAACTACAGGCCGGTTAGCCTTACATCTGTCCCAGGGAAGATGGTGGAAGGCCTCATCCAAGAGAAAATCTAAAACACATAAAAGAACAAACCTTGCTGAGAGAAAATCAGCATGGCTTCTGTAAGGGTAAATCTTGTCTTACAAACCTTTTAGAATTTTTGAAAAAGGTCAACAGGCACGTGGATTTGGGTGAACCGGTGGATATAGTCTATCTGGATTTTCAAAAGGCTTTTGACACAGTCCCTCACCAAAGGCTGCTGAGAAAATTGCATAGTCAGGGGATAAGAGGGCAGGTCCTCTTATGGATTGAGAACTGGTTGAGATCCCAGAAACAAAGAGTAGGTGTCAATGGGAAATTTTCACAATGGAGAGAAGTGAAAAGCGGTGTGCCCCAGGGCTCGGTCCTGGGACCGGTGCTTTTCAATCTGTTCATAAATGACCTGGAGACAGGGATAAACAGTGTGGTGGCCAAGTTTGCAGATGACACAAAACTTTTCCATGTGGTAAAAACCAGAGAAGATTGTGAAGAGCTCCAGAAGGATCTCTCCAAACTGGGAGAGTGGGCTGAGAAATGGCAAATGCGTTTTAATGTAACCAAATGTAAAGTAATGCATATTGGGGCAAAAAAATCCAAACTTCATCTATCAACTCATGGGCTCTGAGTTATCCGTGATGGATCAGGAAAGAGATCTTGGTGTGTTGGTGGACAGCTCCATGAAGGTGTCTCCCCAATGTGTGGCAGCAGTGAAGAAGGCCAATTCCATGCTAGGGATTATCAAAAAGGGGATTGAAAATAAAACAGCCAACATTATAATGCCGTTATACAAAACAATAGTAAGGCCCCACCTGGAGTATTGTGTACAATTCTGGTCACCGCATCTCAAGAAAGACATAGTGGAACTGGAAAAGGTGCAGAAGAGAGCGACTAAAATGATTACTGGGCTGGGGCACCTCCCTTATGAAGAAAGGCTAAAACAATTGGGCCTCTTCAGTCTGGAAAAAAGGCGCTTGAGGGGGGATATGATTGAGACATACAAAATAATGCAGGGTATGAGTAAAGTGGATAGAGGGAAGCTCTTCTCCCTCTCTCAAAATACCAGAACTAGGGGACATACACTCAAATTGAGTGCTGGGAGAGTAAGAACTGACAAAAGAAAATATTTTTTCACCCAGCGCGTTGTAAGTCTATGGAACTCCCTGCCACAGGATGTGGTGATGGCATCTGGCCTGGATGCCTTCAAAAGGGGATTGGGATGGAGATGTGTAATCTCTAGGCTTTAAACCAGGGTACTTCAAGGGCCAGATGCAGGGGAGTGGTATCAGGAGACAGATATCTAGTCTCATGCGCTCCCAAACGCATCTGGTGGGGCCGCTGTGAGATACAGGAAGCTGGACTAGATGGGCCTTTGGCCTGATCCAGCATGGCTCTTCTTATGTTCTTATGTTCTTATGTTCTTATGTTCTTATGACTGGGGTGTGCGACATCCCTGATGATTTTCCTTGCTCTCCTAAGACAGCAATCCCTGGCGCTGACATCCAGTGGACTCAGGGGACAGCCCATAATGTTTTTGCTGTGTTCACATGCACTTAGATGTAAAATGTAAGCAGATCAATGGGTACCACCCTAACAAGTGGGAAGGTAAAACGGTGTTTCTGTGCAGCCATGCCGGCCACGTGGCCAAAGACTTGTACAACACTGGCTCTTTGGCTTGAATATGGAGATGAGCACCGGCCTAGAGTTGGACACGAGTAGCATGCATGTGTGTGGGGAACCATTATCTTTTTAGGGCATGCAAGTAGGCAGGGAGGATGTTGCAGCAACGGAGCTGGTTGGCTGGGCAGGTGGCGTGGGGGGCGGACGGAGGCAGGGAGGGCAGGCAAACAGTGAAACTGCAAGCTGAGGTCTCCATCAGGTATGGGGAGGGGCCAGCTGGTGGGGATGCATGAGAGGCTGAGGCGGTGGGGAGAAGAGGCTGTGGGCTGCTTGAAATATGAAAGTGGCCCGCATTTGGCCCCCAGGCCTGACTTTGGACATGCCTGGCTTCTGTATTTCTCAGAGAATTCTCTTGATTTATGAATTGAATCCCGTCAGTATCTTCTTGAATTCCAGTTAATCAGTATCCCTTCAAGTTCACTCCTTTTCCCATTCAGTTTGGTCGTCAAGAATTGATATTGTTCCTCGCCTCTCTTGAGTCTGTTAGGTGTTTATTGGACCTGAGTAATCTCTGGTTTTCCACTTCCAATTCATTCCATCTCTTCTCTGAAGACCCAACGGTTTCCTCTTGGACTCTTTCCAATGGGCCTCCATGCTACCTTGGAGCTTCTGGATCCTCTGAGAACCATTCAGGACAACCCAACGGCAAGGACTGACACGAATGAGATCGGAATACCTTTGTTTTCTCTTTTGTATGGAGCCCAGAAAGAGAAATAAAACATATATCCAATCTTTCATCTGTTGGAAGCAAGACATTGCAGGTGGGGATGGTCCACGTGTCCCAGGAAATCCTGACGAAGGACCTCTTCTGGATGGGACCCGCATCCTCCCTCTCTTTCCCCTGAGTCTTCCTCTTTGGTGCTAAGGGAGCCTGAAGCTTCCCTGGATTGGTCCCAGAAGTCTCCTCTTCAAAGCCCTTTCTGTGAAATGGGTGGCCTGGATGAACTTTGCAGAAACCTTTGCAAAAACTCTTTGCCAGCTGGAGCATCTCTTCCACAGCTCCCTCCTCCCAACTCTAAGGGGCCTGGTACTAATTGGAAATTAATGGGAATCTTTTGAAAAAGAGGCTAGCTGCAGTCTGCAGAAGTGAGGAGAACCAGGAGAAGGGTTGCAGCACTAAATTCTTTCCTGCTCAGAACCTACTGAGAGGGGCCTTGCAGCAGAAACAGGAGGGGAAAAACAGGAAGGAAAAACAGGAAGGAAGGAAGGAAGGAAGGAAGGAAAGGAAGGAAGGAAGGAAGGAAGGAAGGAAGGAAGGAAGGAAGGAAGGAAGGAAGGAAGGAGGGAGGGAAGGAAGGAAGGAAGGAAGGAGGAGGAAGGAAAGGGGAGGAGGAAGGAAGGAAGGAAGGAAGGAAGGAAGGAAGGAAGGAAGGAAGGAAGGAAGGGAAGTGACAGTCATTGGTGGTTTTGCAGAAGATTTCTCGATACTCATTTGTATGTGTAGATCAACAAAGTGAACCAATTTGTAACATTTAAGGTAGAATTTGCCTCCAAGGAAGGAAGGGGAAGGAAGGAAGGAAGGAAGGAAGGAAAGTGACAGTCATTGGTGTTTTGCAGAAGATTTCTCGCTGTGTGAACATTTGCATTTAGCCCTCCATATCTTTGGAGGATGTGCTGTGAGGGATGTGTTAGGAGCAGGGCAGTGCCTGTGCTTTCTAACCCTAGTGGGTGAAGGATCGGCTCCGGGGGGGGAGCAAGGCTAGGACTGACAGAATCAGTCCCATCCCTGCAACAGGCGCTGAGCTCCTGTCCCCTGTGGATCCTGAGGGCTGGCCGATATAGGAACGGTTTCTCCCCACAGACTTGGCCTGAGCTCCTGTGACCCAGGGAGTCATCTTGCTCCGGTTCCTTCGTGCCCCTGGATCCTCCCAGGGGCTCCTGGTCCGTTAGTTACCCTCTAGACCACAGTATCCTCCTGACCCATCTCTCTGAAATGACTTGAATGGAATATAGGATAAACTATTAGTAAATGTATTTCAAAAGGTGGGTTTTAACCTACTAAGAAGCAAATGGCCTGAGTCCAAGCTACCTTAAAAAATTAAATCTCTCAGCATGAACCTACTCAGGTGCTAAGGTCACCAGGAGAGACCATTCTCTCAATCCTGCCACCCTCACAGGTACATCTCATACAAACACATGAAAGGGCCTTCTCTGTTGCTGCAACCAGACTCTGGAACTCCCTCCCACTGGAGGCCAGGACTGTCCCATCTCTGCTGTCTTTCCGGAAACAGGCAAAGTCCTTTCTCTTCAGGAAAGCTTTCCCTGAATGATGTACTATCTATTATGTATCTTTATATGAACTACCACACATGGCACCACAGACTTTGTGTTTATAATAACCATTCATAACTGTATTTATATACAGTATCTCCTTGTATCATTGCATTGACACTAGGTTCTCATTGTTAGCTTTCGTCCCTCATAACTCTTAGATGGTCTACGGTGCATGAGTACACTGAGTGATTTCATCAATACACCTATGTTTTCAATGTTCCTTCCATCCCTCATAATGGACTTTGAACTCTTTTCTTTAAGTGTTCCCTTTTCACATTAATGTACTCTTTTAATGCTGTGAGATGTGCCTCAATTCCCTGTTCTCAGTCTTGAGTATGTCTTTAATTTACGGGGCTGTATAGTGTCCCTCATGAATGCAAGCCACTGTGGGTCCTTTCCCAAGGAGAAAGAAGGGGTAAAAATAATCTAAAATAAAATAAAAATTAATTTCTTTGGGGTCTGTTTTATTTCTTCCAATGCCTTCTTTTTGTTTTTCTGTTTCTCATCTCCCTATGATCACATTTTTTCTTTTCCATCCTTTTTGATTTGTATCCATGGTTTCTCTTTCAGATTTCTCAATCTACCTGTTAACCTGTCCTCCACTGACCTCCTCTGAAGCACCCCACACATGACATCCGCTCTCTGTGTATTTAGCTTCCTTTGCTGAGGGGGGTCTCAATCTGTGGTGTCTCCCTCGGATAACGGAATCAGCAGATAACTGAATCAGTGGATACAGGGGTCCCACTGTATTACCTTCCTTCTACGTGTCTGTCTCCCTGAGACGGCCTCAGCTGGTTCCACAGCTTCAGGGAGCTTCCGTGGCCAAATGGGAGTTCGAATCCTGCTCTGGCCCTCTTATCTCCTATATAACCTCCAAAGGAGAAATCTCAGGGGCTCAGAGTCATCAGAGCAAATAGTTCATTGACCCAGGAGGAGGGTAGAGGAGGCTGCATCGTCTTTAGAGCAGGGGTCCTGGGGCTGTCTTGGTGTTGTTGGACTACAGCTCCCATAACAGCCTCGATTTGTGGCTGCTAGTAGCAGCTGATGGGAGCTGGAGTCCTAACACAAGGGCTCCTTTTCCCGGTTCCACAGGCAGAGGCGTTCATCTGTTCACTACACCACCACCCCCATGCATAGACAGGGTCTTAGCAGGAGACCAGATGCTTCTGAGAGGGAAATCCGTGAGGGGTTTTGGGGGGGGGGTGTCTGTTCCTCTTCCCGGCCTCTGGAATTCCCTGCCACTGGAGGCCAGACTGGCCTCATCTTGGCTCTCCTTCCACAAGCAGGGGAAGGCCAAGCAGACGTTCCCTTCATGGCGGGTTTTCCAAGGAAGGGATGTGCCTTCCTGCTTTGAAGGTGTTCGTACTGGTGCTTCATTTCCTGTTGTTTTTTAATTTGACATTTGCTGAGAGACGGGCACAACCTTTGGCTATTTTCCCTTTTGGCTTTAGTTTTGCACAATTCCCGGGATACGGTATATTGGTTCATGTGTTGTGGTTCATCAAGTTTGCCTCTATCTAATTTTTAGACCCACTAAAGCTCAGCTGACTATTTCT
Organism: Phrynocephalus forsythii; assembly: GCA_029282475.1. Taxonomy (NCBI): domain Eukaryota; kingdom Metazoa; phylum Chordata; class Lepidosauria; order Squamata; family Agamidae; genus Phrynocephalus; species Phrynocephalus forsythii. The sequence goes on from JAPFRF010000014.1 coordinate 24,701,757, forward strand.
TTATGTCCTGATTTGCGAAACCATAGAGGTCAAAGTGGGTGTGTGCCGTGTTTCTTCCATGACGGTGTAGATGCTTGTTATAAGGCCTTCTTCTGGAAATGGCAGCAGAGTTCCACAAGAAACATCCTGAAACGGGAAGAGAGGGCAGGTGCAATGCCCAAGAAAACCCAGGCAGCACCTGACCCAGGCGTTCTTGCGGCCCGAGGCTTCCGCTTCTCCTGTGTCCCATCAGGCCATTTACACAAGGTGGTGTGAGGACAGGTGCACTACAAAAACAACCACAGGCCTCAGCTTAGAGGTTCCTGGTGAAATCAGAGCCGTGGGACTCACAAGGTGATGTGTTTCTCCATCCCGACTGCGCTCCATGAGGAACCGTGAAATAAACGGCCAGCATATCAACCAGAACGGATTCCCAGGGTCCCCTGAACTTTCGCTTCATCCCCTTGCCTGCAAGGTGGAACGTCAGGTGTGGGAGAGCGTTTGGACGGCCTCCCTCCGTCCCTCGTGTGTGGGACTGCCGTGTTTAGTGACAGAGCACAGGGAGGGTGTGGCCGCCAGACTGGGGCAGATGGGAGGGACCCCATAATCCTCTCTTTCAGCAGACCCACTGGCCGCCGCTCCTTTTTTAAAGCCCAATTCAAAGGGTGGTTTCTTTATCTCTAAAGCAGTGGTGTCCAAACTTCGGCCCTCCAGATGTTTTGGACCACAACTCCCTCAGTCCTTTGTCACTGACAATACAGGCTTGGGATTCTGGGAGTTGTGCTCCAAAACATCTAGAGGGCTGAAGTTTGGAGAGCCCTGTTCTAAAGCCCTAAAGTCATTCATACAGCCGGAGAGGGCCATCTTCAGAGGTGCTGCTCTTCCTTCCTTTCCTTTTGGCAAGTTGGTAACCATACCTTTTCTGCATGCCTGCCAGTGAAGGGTTGGGTTGATGGGGTCCACTTTAAGCAGAGAGGACACGGCACGACCATCAGGGCCGAGACAGGGTCAAAGATGGGGTGAATGGCTTAAGATAGGTTGCCTCCTGAAACGAAAGCCAAAATCATACCATATGCAAAGGCTTGGGGGACCACGTTGTTGGCAATGGAAGGACATCCTTCTGCCACAGCCCAGAGCAGCAGACCAGTCTAAGGGAATCACACACAGCCTTCTGCGTATTGTGCCACTTGCATGAAGCAAGTAATAAAAACATGGATGGGTGGGGGGTGTGTCGAACAATACAGTATATAGATAGAAAGGCCAGACTGTCTTCCTTCTTGTTCCCTTTCTTTTCCAAGTCTGTAGGCGGATTGCTAATCTTAGGCTTCCTTCTTTCCTCCTTCTTTCTCCCAAGTGTCTCTTTCTTCTTTTCCTAGCTAGAAATTGTCAGGCTGCACATGGCTGCTTCATATTGGCTGCTGAGCACACCTGCACATTTGGAAACCAGCTTTAGGAGGTTCCGTAAATTAAGTTGAGCAAACGGATCCTCTTGCCCTGTCTGAACATTGCCTTTCCACCTCGAAATTCCAATTTCCAGAGGCCTTATCCTTCAATGCCAGGGTTATAACTTTATGGAAGGGAGGTCTGAATAGCTCCGTGAGTTAGGGACCTGGCTGTGGAGCCAGCGGTTCCCCATTGTGCATTTCAGACAAACCAGTGGCCTTGGGCAACCAGGAATGGTCAATCACTTTTGCTCACTCTCTATCTAGAACACCCTGCAAAGGATAGCCAAAAGTCAGAATAGCTTTAATGACTGATGATGATGATGATGATGATGATGATGATGATGATGATGATGATGATGATGATGATGATGATGATGATGATGATGATTACAGAAAAAGAAATGGCTAAATAATAAAGAGAGCAGGACAATAAACTCTAAATATTTGTAAAGAAGATGGAAAAGGAAATTGGGTCCCCCCCCACAGGTACTGTATTTCCAAAATTCACTAGATCAGAAATTCACTGATTTTGCTATGGAGAAAATGAAAAGGTATATAAAAACACCAAGAGACGTATCACCTATAGAAACATTGGTTCACCCCAATGTTTTGAACTCTGAGAAAATTTAGACCTATACAAATATTTTAGATGTAGAAGGGAAATTAACAGCGAAACAAGACCTTATTAAGACCATGTCTTTCATTTATCTTGGTGGCCTTTAAGGCAAGCATAATCCACATATGAAAGGGATTTTGAAATTTATGATTTTTATAAAGAACAGGCAACGTTTGATCAAATAATTTTGTCATCTGATGATCAATAAAGAAAATACAGAGTATAAGTTTCACTCAAAGAGGAAAATGGAAGATGAGCAACTGAAAGAAATAATGGTTCAATGGGTGAAAAGTAGTGGGCATTACATTGAACTAGAGCAGGCATGCCCAAACTTTGGCCCTCCTGATGTTTTGGACTACAACTCCCAGAATTCCAAGCCTGTATTTCCAATGGCAAAGGACTGTGGGAGTTGTGTTCCGAAACATCTGGAGGGCCAACGTTTGGACATGCCTGAACTAGAGAAATGGCAAAAGCTGTGGAATGGAAACTGTAAAATGACAATAAGGACATCAGCCTCATGGCACAGTGGTTAAATGCCTGTACTGCAGGTAAAACTGTGCTCACCACCTGGGGATCAGTCCCAGGTAGCTGGCTCATGGTTGACTCAGCCTTCTATCCTTCCGACTTCAGTAAAATGAGTACCCAGCTTTCTGGGGGCAATGTGTATCCTGCATACTGTAATTAAAACTGTAAACCACCCAGAGACTACTTGAAGGGATACCTACAGATGAAGAAATAATTAAGAAGATTTTTGACTTTACGGAAATGGACAGACTTCCTTTGAAGTTTAAAGAGAAGGAAGATGCAGAATACTTTAAACCTGAAATATCTATCAATTTTTAAAAAGAGAAGTAGCAATTAAAGTTCTAATGTGTATGAACTAAGGAACCCATGTAAAATGATTTTAAGAAACATGGATTGATTTATTAATAGAAAACTAATAAAATGTTTAATAATAAAAGAGGAAAACATTTGGTCTTTATTGGGACTGCTAGCACCCCGGCCTTCATTTCTTATCCCTGATCCAGGCAGGATGGGAAGGGTCCCTTCAGAACACCCAGACCGTTGGGGCCTAACTGTCATCAACAGCAAACCCACCAGAGTTCTGAGGACGCTGGCTTTCAGTTGACCAGCCTCAGGAGGACGACAGGATGCTGCTGTGGATCCTGCTCGTTCTCCTGGCGTTGGTGTTGACCCTCTGGGTGCTTCTGAAACACCAACGCATTCAAAGGGTCAGGAATGAAGCCAGAAATTCTCAGGCGAGATCCTGGATTCCCCGGATGCTTCACTCTGTCTTTTCTTTCCTTCTTCCTGGTCGGCTTCCTGCTTGGTTGAAGGCGGAGGCTCCAAGAAGGAGGCGCCCACGGATGACGCCAAAGCCTCGACCCAGGTGATGGTTTCTTCTTCTACCCCTTCTCCTCATCCAGAATGACAGCGAGGCCACCTCTGTAAACCACCATGACAGGGGGCCACAAGGGACCAGCGTGGAGCCAAGGATTAAGAGGAATGGGATGGTGTAATCATTGGGGAAAGAGATGATCCCTCTGAAGGATCCCAGTGGAGAGGAGTCCTTTTCTATCTAGTGGTTCTGCAATGTATTTTTATTAGAGCTTTCTTTTCTTTTTAAGGGCCAGTTTTAAATTCTATTTTTTTAATATTTCAAGGGAGGAAAACCCTCCACCTGAGGCAGCACCGATTCTGAACTCCCTCAGCAGAGGAGGCTAAGTGCAGAGGAGTAGAGCTTGGTGGCTGTGGGGTGGTGGTACTTCAGAGGGTCAGCAGAGGGTCCCTGGAAAGAATTCTTTTCAGGGGGAAACTTTGTGGGATCCCCCGGAGGGCCCTGAACCACCACTGGCTTCCATTCTACTTTTACCTTTTTCCCTTCCCCACAGGGTCATCTCTTCCACCTCAGTGGAGGAGTATCTGAACAAACTGAACAATTTGGCTACAACATCGGCTCCCAGAAATCCTCGGGCCGTTGGGTGCCGAACGGTCCGTTTCCTGGGAGGGAAAGAGCCAGAGCATCCAGGTCAGCCACTCAACAAGGAAGATTTGGAAAAGCACTGGACGCATCTTCCTTCTGTGGCCACCCAAAAGGCCAAGTGTTCAAAACTACCCACCTCTCGCTTGCCAGCTGCATCTGAACCTGAACGATCATTGAAAAGCCCCAGCACCACGGCCTGTCCTTCGGATCTCTCCCACCTAAATCCGTCGGAGCGTCTCTTGCGACTCAAGCAACGCTGGCTATGGGTACAGGGAGGCCGTCTGACGCCAGGAGACCCTCCCAGAAGCAAACGGCCCCTAATCCTCCTCCGTATGCCACGCATTCTAGGAGAACTTCAGGAAAGGCAAGAATGCCGCCGAAGAAACCCAGTGCCACCCATTCCACCTAAGACACACAGGATGCCCATGGCAGGCCCTCAAAAGGAAAGAACAAGAAATACCACAACATACCCAAAGCCATGGCTCCCAAACAGGCCTAGGGTCCAAAGAAACGGGACACGCACCACCAACCACGGAGGGAGTACAGAATACCCAGAACCTGACGGCCCACAACAACATGACTGTGAGATCAACCCAATAAGAGAAGAGACCCATATTCAAGAAAATATGCACAGCGACCGATGTGAGGGGCCAGCAATGAACAACAACGAGGGAAATGCAACAAAAATGCAGGCCAATATTTCTGAGACCGGGCACAGCGACCAATGCGAGGGGCCAGCAATGAACAAGGATGAGGGAAATGCAAGTAAAATGCAGGCCAATATTTCTGAGACCGGGCACAGTGACCAATGCGAGGGGCCAGCAATGAACAATGACAAGGGCAATGCAACAATAATGCAGGCCAATATTTCTGAGACATTGCACACCGCCCAATGCGAGGGGCCAGCAATGAACAACGACGAGGGAAATGCAACAAAAATGCAGGCCCATATTTCTGAGACCGGACACAGCGACCAATGCGAGGGGCCAGCAATGAACAACTACGAGGGCAAGGCAACAAAAATGCAGCCCAATATTTCTGAGACATGGCACAGCGACCAATGCAAGGGGCCAGCAATGAACAATGACGAGGGCAATGCAACAAAAACGCAGGCCAATATTTCTGAGACCGGGCACGGCGACCAATGCGAGGGGCCAGCAATGAACAACGATGAGGGCAATGCAACAATAATGCAGGCCAAAATTTCTGAGACCGGGCACAGCGATCAATGCGAGGGGCCAGCAATGGACAACAATGAGGTCAAAGCAACAATAATGCAGGCCAATATTTCTGAGACCGGGCACAGTGACCAATGCGAGGGGACAGCAATGAACAAAGATCAGGGATATGCAAGTAAAATGCAGGCCAATATTTCTGAGACCGGGCACAGTGACCAATGCGAGGGGCCAGCAATGAACAACTACGAGGGCAATGCAACAAAAATGCAGGCCAATATTTCTGAGACCGGGCACAGCGACCAATGCGAGGGGCCAGAAATGTACAACGATGAGGGCAATGCACCAATATTGCAGGCCAAAATTTCTGAGACCGGGCACAGCGATCAATGCGAGGGGCCAGCAATGGACAACAATGAGGTCAAAGCAACAATAATGCAGGCCAATATTTCTGAGACCGGGCACAGTGACCAATGCGAGGGGCCAGCAATGAACAAAGACGAGGGAAATGCAAGTAAAATGCAGGCCAATATTTCTGAGACCGGGCACAGCGACCAATGCGAGGGGCCAGCAATGAACAACCACAAGGACTATCCAACACTGCCACAGGCCAATGTTCCAACCAGCAGAGTCAATGAGGAAAGCGAGGGGCCAGAACTCAAAAACAACCAGGGCAATTCAACAATGCTGCAGCCCAATGTTCCAACCACTGGGCAGAGTGCCCAACACAAGGGGCCAAAGCAAGGCAGCCATGAAAGCAGCACAAGAACACCACTGCCCAATATTCCAGCCAGCAGGCTCAGTGAGCAAAGCAAGGGGCAACAATCCAAGAACCACAGGGGTATGAGAAGGAACCCAGAGCCCGATACTGCTAGAAAGAGGCACCGGGCACCAACGGAACAGCCTCGCCCTAATGGCTATGGGGAGTCTCCAAGAAGCCAAGCACCCGGCATTCCTGCCCACACACTTGGGGCCCAAAGCCAGGGCCCAGGCCCTGATGCCCACGGGGGGCCACGGCAAAGAGCACAAGAGAGGGGATTGGAGGGAAATGGCATAGGTGGCAACAGAAGACCCAACGGCATGACCGCCAAAGGTCCAGGAGACCAAAGTCTCATTTTCCAAAGAGACCGTGCCAGGGACAAAGTGAAGGGCCTCCCCGCAATGACCACATGGACCAGAGAATGAGGGGTGAGCCCGAAATAGCCGTGAAGAGGTCCTGGGCACAAAGTGAGGGGCCTCGGCATGACAAACACGGAGGCAGAACAAGTCCAGAGCCCTGTGTCCCTCGAAAGAGACTCATGCCAGAAAGTGCTCAACTGCACCAGGACAGCCCCATGGACACGACAGAAGCCTCACAGCCTCCTGTTGGAGGGACCAGGCAGCAGGCCCTAAACCCATTCCCTCCCCAAAGTAGCCCCACAGACGATAGAAGGAGGGCAGTGCCAGGCATTCCTGCCAGCAATCTCAGGCTCCAACAGGATGGGCCAAACCACCCCAGCCAGATCGGCTTAAAAAGCAGCCCGGACCCCAGCGTTCGAAGCAAGAGGCCCTTAGCAGGAAGCCCAGCGCCGCCCATTCCAGGCAACATGGTCACCATCCAAAGAAACGGGGGAAACCATGATGGCCGGGATACAAGAACAAGGAGCCGGCAGCCCCACCTCCCAACCAACAGTCACTGGCACCAAAGCATGGGGCTAAAGCACAGTGGCCATGTTGACATAACCTGGAGCCACATAGCCCTCATGCTAAGTAACATTCTCAGGGACCATAGCAAGGGGACAATCCACCATGGCCGTGGGCGCGTAACAAGGGGCTCAGGCTGACGACATTCAAACTCTCATTCTCAGGGTCCAAAGTAATGAGCAAAACCACCATGGCCAGAGTGGCATAATATGGAGCCAGGTAGTCCTCACTCTGTGCCACATTCTCCAGGATGAAATGGAGGGGCCACACCACCATGGCCATGGGGTAACAACAACAAGCAACAACCCCCAAATTCCAGGGCAGAAGCCCCATCATGATGGCCATGGGGGCATATATTCGAGCCCAGTCTCCCACACTAAAGCCACGAGTCATCAGGCACAAAGCGAGGGGCCACGCCAGGACCACCAAAGCCCTTCCAGTAGAATGCCAGATACCTCAGGGCACCTTCCACCAGCCCAAGGACCCAGCCCTCAAAGCCACAGGCCCCGGGTTCCAAGTCCTTTCCCTCTCCCGCCAAAACCAGCACCCCAAATGGCAACCCAAGGGGCTGGCGCTCCCAACAAGAGGCCCCGGGTTCCAAGTCCTTTCCCTCTCCCGGCAAGCCTTGCAGCCCAAGGGGCCTGCGCCTCCAAGAAGAGGCCCCGGGTTCCAAGTCCCTTTCCTCTCCCTGTAAACCTGGAACCCCAAGTGGCAAACCAAGCGGCCTGCTCTTCCAACAAGAGGCCCCGGGTTCCCAGCCCTTGTCCCATCTCAGATGGTGCTGGCCCCATCACAACAACCCCTAAGGCCTCCAAGGACATCTTTAAGAAGCCCCGAGCCCCGTTGCGCAACCACAGAACCCGTCGCCTTCACCGGTCGAGGGTCTCCTGGCCCTCCTTCCAGGGTGCCCATCCAACATCCATGGGGCCCTAAAGGAGCAACAGCCAATTATTTCAAACTTTCGCTTTATTTGGATTTATATATGGAGGCAATCCATCACTTTTTAACATTTATCCCGTATTTCAAAATATTTCAAAACAAATGAATAAATTCCAGTTATACTCACTTCCCTCTCTCCCTTAAATTTAATCTTAAACAGTGTTTATATCGAGCTTCCCATATCCTTCAACCCCACTATTTATACCTAGTCTTGATGGTGAAGCCAAAAGGGGTCTTTGTCCCATTAACATCTCTCCTTCCGTTTGAGAGGCTCCTTCTTTCTTTCAATTCAAGAGGCTCCTTTTGTACCATTTAAGAGACCCCCACCTCGACCCCCTCCCGACCTCACCTACTTATAGTTCAAAACAAAATTGTTCCTTGAAATATATGTATGTTTATTTAGACACTTAGAGACTTTTAGGTTTAGACATTTAGAATACACTACCTGTTTGCTTGACCAGAGTGTGTGCTGTTCTTTTCTTCCGTGGAAGGGGAATCTGGGAAGGGTGGTGGGAAAGAGACCATGCCCGTGGGATGGTGCAAGGGCAGCAAGCACAGTGAGATTACTGTCATCCCATCACTGGGTTTCTGCCAGGGATGTTTTGGGTCTAACCTTTGATTCATGGCTGTCACACACCTCTCTTCCCCTCTGCTTCCTAGGATCATCAGCACTTCCCTCTCTAGGAGTTCGGTTGGGTTTGGGCTTAAGACTCACTTTTTCCTGTGTTGGGAGGGGAAGGGAGAAGCAGGTGATGGCCCAGAAGGCAAGCCGCTCCTGTGGCCCAGTGGCCTTTCTGGGCAGCCTGCCTTCCAGAAGGAGCAATTCTGAGAGTTCAGCCTAAGCGCTGCCCTTGTCTTCTGGGCAAAGGCTGCAAAACCTTTCATGGGGCAAGAGGGCGATTGGAGAAAGGCACCCCACCTTCACGCCTCACCTGCAGAAAGCGAGGCCCGTTTGGCCAAGTGCCAAGAAGCAAAAGAAGTAGGGATGTTTACAGCTAATCCTTCCGGGGGGTGGGGGGATGGGAGGCGCTGGAAGGAGAAGAGGGTTTCCACTGAAGGGTCTTGGAAGACAATAAAAGAGAAGAGCCACGTCCAGAGTCAAGTCAGAGCTCAGGAGATCCCAACTTGGAAAGGGCCACCAGGAGCTGTCTGAGGAAGGCACCCCTGGGACTGCCCTTTCCCCACAACTCAATGGAGGTCTCAGATGCCTCTTCTGGGCCAACACGGATGACAGTGGCGGGATGGGGGCCTCGGAGCTGAAGCCAAGGTTTGCCAGCCACTCTCACAGAACAGCTGAGCCAGTCATGGGTGAGCTGAGCGGAACAAGCAATGACGGGATTTCAACCCATCCCTGGTCAGCTTTGGAAGCAGAGGAAGGACAGAAGACTGGGTGGTGAACACAGGTTGAGCCAGCAGGCATAGCAGGAACGCAGGGGGGAAAGGTGCCGCCCATCTTCCCTGCAGAGGTGCTGTCAATTTTCTAAAAGTCGCATCATGGTAGTCGGTCAAACACGGAAAGCTTGACTGAAGAGAAAGGCTTTCGCCTGCTTCCGGAAGGGCAGGAAAGCTGGACCAGCCTGGCCTCCAGTGGGAGGGAGTTCCCGTGTCTAGGTGCAGCCACAGCAGAGGCCCTCTCCCGTGTCCCCCTGCCCCAAACAGCTCTCAGGGATGTGGGACCCACAGAAAGGTGTCCCTTCCTGTTCTTAAACTCTGGGGGCAACCTTACAGTGTAAAGGGAGAGGGGCTCTATTTAGAGGGATTGGCACAAAGGGCACTCATTCAAAGATGAGGATGTACCCATATTAGACAGAGAAGAGAGGTGGTTTGAGAGAGGGGTCAGGGAAGGCATTCATGTGAGCATTGAAACCTCCTCTCTCAACAGAGCTGGGGGCCTCAGGCATAGTCTGTCGGCTACTTATCCGGGTGTGCTTTCCACAATATCCAGACAAATCAAAAAGCCTTCACCACCAAGGCCATAGCTAAGGACCCAAACTTTATAGGTTTCATCACCTCGGTCCATTGTTCACCTTAAGGCTATGGATACTGTTTTCTACCTAACAAACACATTCAGGTCATTGTTCATCTTATGAGCCTATTTCAGACAGGATGATGAGAGATCAAAGCTGATTATAAGATGGAGGACTCACCACTAGCTTTCTTCAGACTGACGGAGCTGTTTGGATGAGCAGCAAAACATTTCTATCCCCCAAGAAAAAAAATTCCAGTTGCCATGACTCAACTTCCAGATAAACTCTCCTGGATGACGTAGAACCATCACAGACTAGAAAAGAGATGTGATGCTTCTGAATAACTCAGGAAATCTGTTAGTGCAGAAGAGAAAACTAAATCTGCAAATACATTTCAGATATCACCAGTGGAAGTGCAGCACGGCTAAGGATTCACACGTATGCTCAAATGCTTTCTCTTTCAGTAGAAATAACTCTGTATCAGCTCTTCATATGCTTACACAGAAGGAACACATTCAGGTCTACGATACAAACTTCTCTCCCTTCCTTGGTCCTAATAAGAACAAGAGGGTGTCTGATGATGGCGGTCTCTCACCCCTGACCTTCACAGCCCAGATGCCGCTCAGATTCCAAAGGACCACGTGAACAGGAGGGGTGCAGGTATTTCCAGTAAGATCAGAGACCCTCCCTAGAAAGATCTGGGCCTCTTGCTCTTTCTAAGAGGAAGAACCCTCATGAATCCCCAGTGTTTCTTTGGAAGAGTCACAGGAGTTTCCATCAGAGAGACCCCAAAAATACCTTTGTCTTCTCCAAGCTGGGAACTCTTGAACCCCCTAGGCTGGACTTTGTACAAGCGCTAGGGCATGCAAAGGGGGCGTGGTGGCTCAGTGGACTAAGGTGCTGAAACAGCCAGCTGCAAAGTCAGCAACTCAACGGTTCAAATCCCGGGTGCCATGCAGCGGTGTGAGCTCCCGCCGTTAATGCCAGCTCCTATCAACCTAGCAGTTCAAAATAATAATAATAATAATAATAATAATAATAATAATAATAATAATAATAATAATAATAATAATAATAATAATAATAATAATAATAATAATAATAATAATTGTCATTGTCATTGTACAACCAGTGTACAGTGAAATTGGCTGAGCCTTCCTCCCTCCCCCCCAACATCATCCCACTAAAAAGCCATTCAATCTGATTTCACTCTTTTTGCTTGCCACACATCTTGCCAGCACCACGAGTCTGTCACGTGTTATCACGTCTCATTTAACAGTCGAAAAGCCCATGGATAAAAACTGTTTTTAGCCTGTTGATATGGCTTGTTATGCTTTTGTATCTCCTACCTGAGGGTAGGAGAGGAAAGAAGTGCTGACTGGGGTGTGAGACATCCCTGATGATTTTCCTTGCTCTCCTAAGACAGCAGTCCCTGGCGATGTCACCCAGTGGACTCAGGGGACAGCCCATAATGTTCTTTTTTCTGTGTTCACATGTACTTAGATGTAAAATGTAAGCAGATCAATGGGTACCACCGTAACAAGTGGGAAGGTAAAACAGTGTTTCTGTGCAGCCATGCCGCCACGTGGCCACGGACTTGTACAACACTGGCTCTTTGGCTTGAATACAAAGATGAGCACCAGCCTAGAGTTGGACACGACAGCATGCATGTGTGTGGGGGAACCTTTATCTTTTTAGGGCATGCAAGTAGGCAGGGAGGATGTTGCAGCAACGGAGCTGGTTGGCTCGGCAGGTGGCGGGGGGGGGAGAACGGACGGAGGCAGGGAGGGCAGGCAAACAGTGAAACTGCAAGCTGAGGTCTCCATCAGGTATGGGGAGGGGCCAGCTGGTGGGGATGCATGACAGGCTGAGGTGGTGGGGAGAAGAGGCTGTGGGCTGCTTGAAATATGAAAGTGGCCCGCATTTGGCCCCCAGGCCTGACTTTGGACATGCCTGGCTTCTGTATTTCTCAGAGAATTCTCTTGATTTATGAATTGAATCCCGTCAGTATCTTCTTGAATTCCAGTTAATCAGTATCCCTTCAAGTTCACTCCTTTTCCCATTCAGTTTGGTCGTCAAGAATGGCGGCCCAGATGGACCCTTGCCCAGCTTGGCTTATAAAATCCGCCGAGGGAACATGCCAGAGTGGTTTTCTTCCATCGCCATAAAACAAATTCCCTTCCCGCCTGAAGGAGACCCAAAAACCCATTCTTACTGGCTTGGCGAAATCTTGGACGATCTCTCCAACTTCCGTCCGATCGCCATTGTTCCCTTCCTGGCATCCACCCGAGGGGTGGCTGCTGTCCGGCTCCAGTCATACCTGGAGTTAAACCATATCCTGGACCCCTTCCAGTCTGGATTCAGGCCTCTTCAAAACAACCGAGACCACCCTGGTTTCGCTCTGCAGGATGACCTCAGGGAGGCCGACAGGGGGTGAGCCTTCCTCCCAGCTCGAACTCCTTGATCTCTCAGCAGCCTTTGATACCTTCGACCAGGTTGTTCTGGCTGGAAGCTCGCTCCCCAAACTGGATTGAGCTGGTCAGGCCTTGGCCTGGCTCCGTTCCTTCCTTGGCGTAAAGTCAGAGGGTATAGCTTGGGGATGTCCTGTCGGCTCCATCTCTCCCTTGTGGGGTGCCCCAGGGGTCAGGCAATCTCTTGGTGCTGTTCAATGTTTATATGAGGCCGCTGGGGAGGTCATCAGGAGATATGGAGTTCCATGCTGTCATCAGTAAAGGGGCTGATGACACGCAGCTCTATATCTCCTTTTCAAACTGGTCTGCAGAGGATGCGGTTTGCTCCTCGATCTGTGCCTGGAGGCCATTCTGGAATGGACCAGGAGATAAAGAGAGCCAAACAAAATGATTCATGAAGACGGAGGTTCTGTGAAGAAAGGGGCGCCTTTGGGCCTGGTCAGTCTGGAAACCCCTCCTAGTCTGGGGGTACTGATTGAGAGCCTACAGACAGGGCCAGGAATAGGGGAAGCGTGGTCCTGGATTGAAAATACAAAACTCCCTGGAAGCCCAGGTGATGGCCGTCTCCAGGGCCGCTTTTTTCATCTCCAGGATCGCCCAGATCCGTCAGTAGGATGTGGTGAGTTTAATGAGGACAGTAAAGTCAAATGGCCCTGGGATCTCGAGGATCGACTTCATTGCAATGCCCTCTATGTGGGCTGCCCTGACCCTGGTCCGGAGGTTACAGCGGGTGCAAAATGAAAGGCCAGGCTGGTGGTGGGTGTGCTACAGGAAGCAGCTCCATGAAGGTGTCACCCCAGTCCTGGTCCGCCTGCATTGGCTCTTATGGTTGTCTTCCGGATCAGGTTCACATCAAAAGATGTCTTGGTTTTCAAGGCCAACCCTATGCATTTGGACCAGGATACCTAATATCTTTTTAGCATCTGCCAGAGGGCATCCGGGAGACCCACGGAGATCTCAAACAAGACATCCTGGAGAGTGGCCACACCCAGGCAGAGGCGAAGAACGCGACAAAAACAGCGCCTCTGGGCTGGGCCCTCGCTCTGAGCAACCATCTCCCTCCTGAGCTCTTCATGCTGGAGTCCCTGCCTGCCTTTAAGGGGATTTGAAGACCTTCCTCTTCAAGGAAGCATATGGTGTCCCTAGGCAGTTAGTGCTCTTTTTTCTTCTCTCTCTCTCAAAATCACTGTCTGCCGCCATCTTGTCCTTTGCTGCCCTGCTTGGACATGGCCTGGTTACTTTCAGATTTTTAGATTTTTAGCCTTTAGCTTTGTATGCCTGGAAGCTCCCTGCCAGTATCTTGAGGAAGATGGAGCGGTTATCAGTATTTCTTAAATAAATAAATAAATAAATAAATAAATAAATAAATAAATAAATAATAGATAAATAATTGATATTGTTCCTCGCCTCTCTTGAGTCTGTTAGGTGTTTATTGGACCTGAGTAATCTCTGGTTTTCCACTTCCAATTCATTCCATCTCTTCTCTGAAGACCCAACGGTTTCCTCTTGGACTCTTTCCAATGGGCCTCCATGCTACCTTGGAGCTTCTGGATCCTCTGAGAACCATTCAGGACAACCCAACGGCAAGGACTGACACTTAATGAGATCGGAATACCTTTGTTTTCTCTTTTGTATGGAGCCCAGAAAGAGAAATAAAACATATATCCAATCTTTCATCTGTTGGAAGCAAGACATTGCAGGTGGGGATGGTCCACATGTCCCAGGAAATCCTGACGAAGGACCTCTTCTGGATGGGACCCGCATCCTCCCCTCTTTCCCCGGGTCTTCCTCTTTGGTGCTAAGGGAGCCTGAAGCTTCCCTGGATTGGTCCCAGAAGTCTCCTCTTCAAAGCCCTTTCTGTGAAATGGGTGGCCTGGATGAACTTCTTTGCAAAAACTCTTTGCCAGCTGGAGCATCTCTTCCACAGCTCCCTCCTCCCAACTCTAAGGGGCCTGGTACTAATTGGAAATTAATGGGAATCTTTTGAAAAGAGGCTAGCTGCAGTCTGCAGAAGTGAGGAGAACCAGGAGAAGGGTTGCAGCACTAAATTCTTTCCTGCTCAGAACCTACTGAGAGGGGCCTTGCCTTGAAACAGGAGGGGAAAAACAGGAAGGAAGGAAGGAAGGAAGGAAGGAAGGAAGGAAGGAAGGAAGGAAGGAAGGAAGGAAGGAAGGAAGGAAGGAAGGAAGGAAAGGAAGGAAGGAAGGAAGGGATGATGAGAGATGGAAGAAGAAGGAAGGAAGGAGTGGATAATGAGAAGGTAGGAAGGAAGGAAGGAAATGAGGGAGGAAGTAAACAAAGAAGAAGGAAGTAAACAAAGAGAAGGAAGTAAACAAAGAGAAGGAAGGAAGGAAGGAAGGAAGGAAGGAAGGAAGGAAGGAAGGAAGGAAGGAAGGAGTGGATGATGAGAGATGGAAGAGAGGAAGGAAGGAGTGGATAATGAGAAGGAAGGAAGGGAAGGAAGGAAGGAAGGAAGGAAACAAAGAGAAGGAAGGAAGGAAAGAAGGAAGGAAGGAAGGAAGGAAGGAAGGAAGGAAGGAAGGAAGGAAGGAAGGAAGGAAGGAAGGAAGGAAGGAAGGAAAGTGACAGTCATTGGTGGTTTTGCAGAAGATTTCTCGTACTCATTTGTATGTGTAGATCAACAAAGTGAACCAATTTGTAACATTTAGGTAGAATTTGCCTCCATATCTTTGGCGAGAGGCGAAGGTGTTGAGTGCTGTGACATTTGCTGCCCGGAGGATGTGTTAGGAGCAGGCAGTGCCTGTGCTTTCTAACCCTAGTGGGTGAAGGATCGGCTCCGGGGGGGGAGCAAGGCTAGGACTGACAGAATCAGTCCCATCCCTGCAACAGGCGCTGAGCTCCTGTCCCCTGTGGATCCTGAGGGCTGGCCGATATAGGAACGGTTTCTCCCCACAGACTTGGCCTGAGCTCCTGTGACCCAGGGAGTCATCTTGCTCCGGTTCCTTCGTGCCCCTGGATCCTCCCAGGGGCTCCTGGTCCGTTAGTTATCCTCTACCCTGGAGCCAAACAGGCCCAGGTTGCACACTGAATAAAGTATTTTATAATTTTTCATATTTCTGTTTACTTACTATTTCATAATAAAGTAATTATAAAATACTTTGTGTTTATTTGATTCCTATTCAAGACAATTACTTTATATATAGTCAATATAGGCACAGAGTTAATTCTTTTTAACATTTTCTAATGGTGGTGTGCCTCATGATTTTTTTCATGAAACAAGTGTGCCTTTGCCCAAAAAAGGTTGAAAAACACTGCTCTAGACCACAGTATCCTCCTGACCCATCTCTCTGAAATGACTTGAATGGAATATAGGATAAACTATCAGTAAATGTATTTCAAAGGGTGGGTTTTAACCTACTAAGCAGCAAATGGCCTGAGTCCAAGCTACCTTAAAAAAATTAAATCTCTCAGCATGAACCCACTCAGGTGTTAAGGTTACCAGGAGAGACCATTCTCTCAGTCCTGCCACCCTCACAGCTACATCTCATGCAAACACATGAAAGGGCCTTCTCTGTTGCTGCAACCAGACTCTGGAACTCCCTCCCACTGGTGGCCAGGACTGTCCCATCTCTGCTGACTTTCCGGAAACAGGCAAAGACCTTTCTCTTCAGGCAAACTTTCCCTGAATGATGGACAACCTATTATGTATCATTATATGAACTACCATACATGGCACCACAGACTGTGTAACCAGTTATAACTTTGTATTTATATACAGTATCTCCTTGTATCATTGCATTGACACTATGTTCTCAATGTTAGCTTCCGTCCCTCATAACTCTAGATGATCTACGGTGCATGAGTACACTGAGTGACTTCAGAAATACACCTATGTTTTCAATGTTCCTTCCATCCCTCATAATGGACTTTTTACTCTTTCCTTTAAGTGTTCACGTTCCCGTTTCACATTAATGTAGCATTTTAATGCACGGGTTTTGGAGGGGGGGGTCCATTCCTCTTCCCGGCCTCTGGAATTCCCTGCCACTGGAGGTCAGATTGGCCTCATCTTGGCTCTCCTTCCACAAACAGGGGAAGGTCAAGCAGACATTCCCTTCATGGCGGGTTTTCCAAGGAAGGGATGTGCCTTCCTGCTTTGAAGGTGTTCGTACTGGTGCTTCATTTCCTGTTGTTTTTTAATTTGACATTTGCTGAGAGATGGGCACAACAAGAGTGCAGGATTATAAACTCTAAATATTTGTAAAGAAGATGGAAAAGGAAATTGGGTCCCCCCACGACCACCAGCACAGGTACTGTATTTCCAAAATTCACTAGATCAGAATTTCACTGCTTTTGGTATGGAGAAAATGAAAAGGTATAAAAAAAACCACCAAGAGACGTATCACCTATAGAAACATTGGTTCACCCCAATCTTTTGAACTCTGAGAAAATTTAGACCTATACAAATATTTTAGATGTAGAAGGGAAATTAACAGCGAAACAAGACTTTATTAACACCATGTCTTTCATTTATCTTAGTGGCCTTTAAGGCAAGCATAATCCACATATGAAAGGGATTTTGAAATTTATGATTTTTATAAAGAACAGGCAACGTTTGATCAAATAATTTTGTCATCTGATGATCAATAAAGAAAATAAAGAGTATAAGTTTCTCTCAAAGAGGAAAATGGAAGATGAGCAACTGAAAGAAACAATGGTTCAATGGGTGAAAAGTAGTGGGCATTACACTGAACTAGAGCAGGCATGCCCAAACTTTGGCCCTCCTGATGTTTTGGACTACAACTCCCAGAATTCCAAGCCTGTATTTCCAATGGCAAAGGACTGTGGGAGTTGTGGTCCGAAACATCTGGAGGGCCAACGTTTGGACATGCCTGAACTAGAGAAATGGCAAAAGCTGTGGAATGGAAACTGTAAAATGACAATAAGGACATCAGCCTCATGGCACAGTGGTTAAATGCCTGTACTGCAGGTAAAACTGTGCTCACCACCTGGGGATCAGTCCCAGGTAGCTGGCTCATGGTTGACTCAGCCTTCCATCCTTCCGACTTCAGTAAAATGAGTACCCAGCTTGCTGGGGGGGGGGGACAATTTGTATCCTGCATACTGTAATTAAAACTGTAAACCACCCAGAGACTACTTGAAGGGATACCTACAGATGAAGAAATAATTAAGAAGATTTTTGACTTTACGGAAATGGACAGACTTCCTTTGAAGTTTAAAGAGAAGGAAGATGCAGAATATTTTAAAACTGAAATATCTATCAATTTTTAAAAAAGAGAAGTAGCAATTAAAGTTCTAATGTGTATGAACTAAGGAACCCATGTAAAATGATTTTAAGAAACATGGATTGGTTTATTAATAGAAAACTAATAAAATGTTTAATAATAAAAGAGGAAAACATTTGGTCTTTATTGGGACTGCTAGCACCCCGGCCTTCATTTCTTATCCCTGATCCAGGCAGGATGGGAAGGGTCCCTTCAGAACACCCAGACCGTTGGGGCCTAACTGTCATCAACAGCAAACCCACCAGAGTTCTGAGGACGCTGGCTTTCAGTTGACCAGCCTCAGGAGGACGACAGGATGCTGCTGTGGATCCTGCTCGTTCTCCTGGCGTTGGTGTTGACCCTCTGGGTGCTTCTGAAACACCAACGCATTCAAAGGGTCAGGAATTCCCCCCACCCCTCTTTCTCTGTCCTCACCAAGCGAAATTTTCGGTTCGAATCCATTGCCACCTCACGTGCTCCCTTTGCATTCGGGTGCTTTCTTTCAACGTCCGGTTTTCGCTTTCTTTTATTTTTAAAAAAATTTACCGCGCGTATCGATGCATCGATACCCGGCTGTCATTTGCGGCAAAGCTGAATTACTGTATGATCCTTCATTTTCCACTCCCGATTTGTATTGCTTCGTCCATTGGCGGCCATAAAAAATGCTGTTCCCGTCAGGGCCACAAGGTGGACCAGCACAGAACATGATCCATCAGTCCTCCAAGGGCATTCGAGTAATCCCTTCCTAAATCCCTAGAGCAGTGACCAAGCAACTTCCGCCTCAAACTACCATTACAAAGCTATCATGCCTCCCTCGCGTTCATCAGTATTTCGGAGAAAAAGTAACTGAAAAAAATTTAAAAAAGAAAAATTAGTGGCCACACGTGACTTTGGATGCGAAGTGGGATGCGGCGCGAAAAGATTCCGGCCTCCAGCAGGGGAATCTCTCGCCCGCTTGGAGCACGGTTTAGGGCGTGGTCGGGGTGGCGCCGAACCCAAAGAGGAGGAGCGTGCGGACAAAAGCGGTCGATTCGCACGGAAATTACGGCTCGCCGCGCAGCGAGAGGCTCGTGAAGTAACGGCCCTGGTCAGCTTCCTGCTTGGTTGAAGGCGGAGGCTCCAAGAAGGAGGCGCCCACGGATGACGCCAAAGCCTCGACCCAGGTGATGGTTTCTTCTTCTACCCCTTCTCCTCATCCAGAATGACAGTGAGGCCACCTCTGTAAACCACCATGACAGGGGGCCAAAAGGGACCAGCGTAGCCAAGGATTAAGAGGAATGGGATGGTGTAATCATTGGGGAAAGAGATGATCCCTCTGAAGGATCCCAGTGGAGAGGAGTCCTTTTCTATCTAGTGGTTCTGCAATGTATTTTTATTAGAGCTTTCTTTTCTTTTTAAGGGCCAGTTTTAAATTCTTTTTTTTTAACATTTCAAGGGAGGAAAACCCTCCACCTGAGGCAGCACCGATTCTGAACTCCCTCAGCAGAGGAGGCTAAGTGCAGAGGAGTTGAGCTTGGTGGCTGTGGGGTGGTGGTACTTCAGAGGGTCAGCAGAGGGTCCCTGGAAAGAATTCTTTTCAGGGGGAAACTTTGTGGGATCCCCCGGAGGGCCCTGAACCACCACTGGCTTCCATTCTACTCTTACCTTTTTCCCTTCCCCACAGGGACATCTCTTCCACCTCAGTGGAGGAGTATCTGAACAAACTGAACAATTTGGCTACAACATCGGTTCCCAGAAATCCTCAGGCCGTTGGGTGCCGAACGGTCCGTTTCCTGGGAGGGAAAGAGCCAGAGCATCCAGGTCAGCCACTCAACAAGGAAGATTTGGAAATGCACTGGACGCATCTTCCTTCTGTGGCCACCCAAAAGGCCAAGTGTTCAAAACTACCCACCTCTCGCTTGCCAGCTCCATCTGAACCTGAACGAT
>JAPFRF010000014.1:24721284-24797851 GCA_029282475.1 Phrynocephalus forsythii
CAAATAATTTTGTCATCTGATGATCAATAAAGAAAATAAAGAGTATAAGTTTCTCTCAAAGAGGAAAATGGAAGATGAGCAACTGAAAGAAATAATGGTTCAATGGGTGAAAAGTAGTGGGCATTACATTGAACTAGAGCAGGCATGCCCAAACTTTGGCCCTCCTGATGTTTTGGACTACAACTCCCAGAATTCCAAGCCTGTATTTCCAATGGCAAAGGACTGTGGGAGTTGTGGTCCGAAACATCTGGAGGGCCAACGTTTGGACATGCCTGAACTAGAGAAATGGCAAAAGCTGTGGAATGGAAACTGTAAAATGACAATAAGGACATCAGCCTCATGGCACAGTGGTTAAATGCCTGTACTGCAGGTAAAACTGTGCTCACCACCTGGGGATCAGTCCCAGGTAGCTGGCTCATGGTTGACTCAGCCTTCCATCCTTCCGACTTCAGTAAAATGAGTACCCAGCTTGCTGGGGGGGGGGCAATGTGTATCCTGCATACTGTAATTAAAACTGTAAACCACCCAGAGACTACTTGAAGGGATACCTACAGATGAAGAAATAATTAAGAAGATTTTTGACTTTACGGAAATGGACAGACTTCCTTTGAAGTTTAAAGAGAAGGAAGATGCAGAATACTTTAAACCTGAAATATCTATCAATTTTTTAAAAAGAGAAGGAGCAATTAAAGTTCTAATGTGTATGAACTAAGGAACCCATGTAAAATGATTTTAAGAAACATGGATTGGTTTATTAATAGAAAACTAATAAAATGTTTAATAATAAAAGAGGAAAACATTTGGTCTTTATTGGGACTGCTAGCACCCCGGCCTTCATTTCTTATCCCTGATCCAGGCAGGATGGGAAGGGTCCCTTCAGAACACCCAGACCGTTGGGGCCTAACTGTCATCAACAGCAAACCCACCAGAGTTCTGAGGACGCTGGCTTTCAGTTGACCAGCCTCAGGAGGACGACAGGATGCTGCTGTGGATCCTGCTCGTTCTCCTGGCGTTGGTGTTGACCCTCTGGGTGCTTCTGAAACACCAACACATTCAAAGGGTCAGGAATGAAGCCAGAAATTCTCAGGCGAGGTCCTGGATTCCCCGGATGCTTCACTCTGTCTTTTCTTTCCTTCTTCCTGGTCGGCTTCCTGCTTGGTTGAAGGCGGAGGCTCCAAGAAGGAGGCGCCCACGGATGACGCCAAAGCCTCGACCCAGGTGATGGTTTCTTCTTCTACCCCTTCTCCTCATCCAGAATGACAGCGAGGCCACCTCTGTGAACCACCATGACAGGGGGCCACAAGGGACCAGCGTAGCCAAGGATTAAGAGGAATGGGATGGTGTAATCATTGGGGAAAGAGATGATCCCTCTGAAGGATCCCAGTGGAGAGGAGTCCTTTTCTATCTAGTGGTTCTGCAATGTATTTTTATTAGAGCTTTCTTTTCTTTTTAAGGGCCAGTTTTAAATTCTTTTTTTTTTAATATTTCAAGGGAGGAAAACCCTCCACCTGAGGCAGCACCGATTCTGAACTCCCTCCCCAGAGGAGGCTAAGTGCAAAGGAGTAGAGCTTGGTGGCTGTGGGGTGGTGGTACTTCAGAGGGTCAGCAGAGGGTCCCTGGAAAGAATTCTTTTCAGGGGGAAACTTTGTGGGATCCCCGGAGGGCCCTGAACCACCACTGGCTTCCATTCTACTTTTACCTTTTTCCCTTCCCCACAGGGTCATCTCTTCCACCTCAGTGGAGGAGTATCTGAACAAACTGAACAATTTGGCTACAACATCGGCTCCCAGAAATCCTCGGGCCGTTGGGTGCCGAACGGTCCGTTTCCTGGGAGGGAAAGAGCCAGAGCATCCAGGTCAGCCACTCAACAAGGAAGATTTGGAAAAGCACTGGACGCATCTTCCTTCTGTGGCCACCCAAAAGGCCAAGTGTTCAAACTACCCACCTCTCGCTTGCCAGCTGCATCTGAACCTGAACGATCATTGAAAAGCCCCAGCACCACGGCCTGTCCTTCGGATCTCTCCCACCTAAATCCGTCGGAGCGTCTCTTGCGACTCAAGCAACGCTGGCTATGGGTACAGGGAGGCCGTCTGACGCCAGGAGACCCTCCCAGAAGCAAACGGCCCCTAATCCTCCTCCGTATGCCACGCATTCTAGGAGAACTTCAGGAAAGGCAAGAATGCCGCCGAAGAAACCCAGTGCCACCCATTCCACCTAAGACACACAGGATGCCCATGGCAGGCCCTCAAAAGGAAAGAACAAGAAATACCACAACATACCCAAAGCCATGGCTCCCAAACAGGCCTAGGGTCCAAAGAAACGGGACACGCAACACCAACCACGGAGGGAGTACAGAATACCCAGAACCTGACGGCCCACAACAACATGGCTGTGAGATCAACCCAATAAGAGAAGAGACCCATATTCAAGAAAATATGCACAGCGACCGATGTGAGGGGCCAGCAATGAACAACAACGAGGGAAATGCAACAAAAATGCAGGCCAATATTTCTGAGACCGGGCACAGTGACCAATGCGAGGGGCCAGCAATGAACAAAGATGAGGGAAATGCAAGTAAAATGCAGGCCAATATTTCTGAGACCGGGCACAGTGACCAATGCGAGGGGCCAGCAATGAACAACGACAAGGGCAATGCAACAATAATGCAGGCCAATATTTCTGAGACATTGCACAGCGCCCAATGCGAGGGGCCAGCAATGAACAACGACAAGGGCAATGCAACAATAATGCAGGCCAATATTTCTGAGACATTGCACATCGACCAATGCAAGGGGCCAGCAATGAACAACGAGGAGGGAAATGCAACAAAAATGCAGGCCCATATTTCTGAGACCGGACACAGCGACCAATGCGAGGGGCCAGCAATGAACAACAATGAGGTCATGCAACAATAATGCAGGCCAATATTTCTGAGACCGGGCCAGCAATGAAGCAATGAACAACGACTACGATGGCAATGCAACAAAAATGCAGGCCAATATTTCTGAGACATGGCACAGCGACCAATGCGAGGGGCCAGCAATGAACAATGACGAGGGCAATGCAACAAAAATGCAGGCCAATATTTCTGAGACCGGGCACAGCGACCAATGCGCAGGCCAATATTTCTGAGACAATGCGAGGGCCAGAAATGTACAACGATGAGGGCAATGCAATGCACCAATATTGCAGGCCAAAATTTCTGAGACCGGGCACAGCGATCAATGCGAGGGGCCAGCAATGGACAACAATGAGGTCAAAGCAACAATAATGCAGGCCAATATTTCTGAGACCGGGCACAGTGACCAATGCGAGGGGCCAGCAATGAACAAAGACGAGGGAAATGCAAGTAAAATGCAGGCCAATATTTCTGAGACCTGGCACAGCGACCAATGCGAGGGGCCAGCAATGAACAACCACAAGGACTATCCAACACTGCCTCGGGCCAATGTTCCAACCAGCAGAGTCAATGAGGAAAGCGAGGGGCCAGAACTCAAAAACAACCAGGGCAATTCAACAATGCTGCAGCCCAATGTTCCAACCACTGGGCAGAGTGCCCAACACAAGGGGCCAAAGCGAGGCAGCCATGAAAGCAGCACAAGAACACCACTGCCCAATATTGCAGCCAGCAGGCTCAGTGAGCAAAGCAAGGGGCAACAATCCAAGAACCACAGGGGTATGAGAAGGAACCCAGAGCCCGATACTGCTAGAAAGAGGCACCGGGCACCAACGGAACAGCCTCGCCCTAATGGCTATGGGGAGTCTCCAAGAAGCCAAGAAGCCGGCATTCCTGCCCACACACTTGGGGCCCAAAGCCAGGGCCCAGGCCCTGATGCCCACGGGGCCACGGCAAAGAGCACAAGAGAGGGGATTGGAGGGAAATGGCATAGGTGGCAACAGAAGACCCAACGGCATGACCGCCAAAGGTCCAGGAGACGAAAGTCTCATTTTCCAAAGAGACCGTGCCAGGGACAAAGTGAAGGGCCTCCCCGCAATGACCACATGGACCAGAGAATGAGGTGAGCCCGAAATAGCCGTGAAGAGGTCCTGGGCACAAAGTGAGGGGCCTCGGCATGACAAACACGGAGGCAGAACAAGTCCAGAGCCCTGTGTCCCTCGAAAGAGACTCATGCCAGAAAGTGCTCAACTGCACCAGGACAGCCCCATGGACACGACAGAAGCCTCACAGCCTCCTGTTGGAGGGACCAGGCAGCAGGCCCTAAACCCATTCCCTCCCCAAAGTAGCCCCACAGACGATAGAAGGAGGGCAGTGCCAGGCATTCCTGCCAGCAATCTCAGGCTCCAACAGGATGGGCCAAACCACCCCAGCCAGATCGGCTTAAAACGCAGCCCGGATCCCAGCGTTCAAAGCAAGAGGCCCTTAGCAGGAAGCCCAGCGCTGCCCATTCCAGGCAACATGGTCACCATCCAAAGAAACGGGGGAAACCATGATGGCCGGGATACAAGAACAAGGAGCCGGCAGCCCCACCTCCCAACCAACAGTCACTGGCACCAAAGCATGGGGCTAAAGCACAGTGGCCATGTTGACATAACCTGGAGCCACATAGCGCTCATGCTAAGTAACATTCTCAGGGACCATAGCAAGGGGACAAACCACCATGGCCGTGGGCGCGTAACAAGGGCTCAGGCTGACGACATTCAAACACTCATTCTCAGGGTCCAAAGTAATGAGCAAAACCACCATGGCCAGAGTGGCATAATATGGAGCAAGGTAGTCCTCACACTGTGCCACATTCTCCAGGATGAAATTGAGGGGCCACACCCCCATGGCCATGGGGTTACAACAACAAGCAACAACCCCCAAATTCCAGGGCAGAAGCCCCATCATGATGGCCATGGGGGCATATATTCGAGCCCAGTCTCCCACACGAAAGCCACGAGTCATCAGGCACAAAGCGAGGGGCCATGCCAGGACCACCAAAGCCCTTCCAGTAGAATGCCAGATACCTCAGGGCACCTTCCACCAGCCCAAGGACCCAGCCCTCAAAGCCACAGGCCCCGGGTTCCAAGTCCTTTCCCTCTCCCACCAAAACCAGCACCTCAAATGGCAACCCAAGGGGCCGGCGTTCCCAACAAGAGGCCCCGGGTTCCAAGTCCTTTCCCTCTCCCGGCAAACCTTGCAGCCCAAGGGGCCTGCGCCTCCAAGAAGAGCCCCCGGGTTCCAAGTCCCTTTCCTCTCCCTGTAAACCTGGCACCCCAAGTGGCAAACCAAGGGGCCTGCTCTTCCAACAAGAGGCCCCGGGTTCCCAGCCCTTGTCCCATCTCAGATGGTGCTGGCTCCATCACAACAACCCCTAAGGCCTCCAAGGACATCTTTAAGAAGCCCCGAGCCCCGTTGCGCAACCACAGAACCCGTCGCCTTCACCGGTCGAGGGTCTCCTGGCCCTCCTTCCAGGGTGCCCATCCAACATCCATGGGGCCCTAAAGGAGCAACAGCCAATTATTTCAAACTTTCGCTTTATTTGGATTTATATATGGAGGCAATCCATCACTTTTTGACATTTATCCCATATTTCAAAATATTTCAAAATAAATGAATACATTCCAGGTATTCTCACTTCCCTCCCTCCCTTACACTTAAACTTTAACATTGTTTATATCAAGCTTCCCATATCCTTCAACCCGCTATTTATACCTAGTCTTGATGGTGAAGCCAAAAGGGGTCTTTGTCCCATTAACATCTCTCCTTCCGTTTGAGAGGCTCCTTCTTTCTTTCAATTCAAGAGGCTCCTTTTGTACCATTTAAGAGACCCCCACCGCGACCCCCTCTCAACCTCACCTACTTATAGTTCAAAACAAAATTGTTCCTTGAAATATATGTATGTTTATTTAGACACTTAGAGACATTTAGGTTTAGACATTTAGAATACACTACCTGTTTGTTTGACCAGAGTGTGTGCTGTTCTTTTTCTTCCGTGGAAGGGGAATCTGGGAAGGGTGGTGGGAAAGAGACCATGCCCGTGGGATGGTGCAAGGGCAGCAAGCACAGTGAGATTACTGTCATCCCGTCACTGGGTTTCTGCCAGGGATGTTTTGGGTCTAACCTTTGATTCATGGCTGTCACACACCTCTCTTCCCCTCTGCTTCCTAGGATCATCAGCACTTCCCTCTCCAGGAGTTGGGTTGGCTTGGGGCTTAAGACTCATTTTCTCCTGTGTTGGGAGGGGAAGGGAGAAGCAGGTGATGGCCCAGAAGGCAAGCCGCTCCAGTGGCCCAGTGGCCTTTCTGGGCAGCCTGCCTTCTAGAAGAAGCAATTCTGAGAGTTCAGCCTAAATGCTGCCCTTTTCTTCTGGGCAAAGGCTGCAAAACCTTTCATGGGGCAAGAGGGCGATTGGAGAAAGGCACCCCACCTTCAAACGTCACCTGCAGAAAGCGAGGCCCGTTTGGCCAAGTCCCAAGAAGCAAAAGAAGTAGGGATGTTTACAGCTAATCCTTCCGGGGGATGGGGTGATGGGAGGCGCTGGAAGGAGAAGAGGGTTTCCTCTGAAGGGTCTTGGAAGAGAATAAAAGAGAAGAGCCACGTCCAGAGTCAAGTCAGAGCTCAGGAGATCCCAACTTGGAAAGGGCCACCAGGAGCTGTCTGAGGAAGGCACCCCTGGGGCTGCCCTTTCCCCACAACTCAATGGAGGTCTCAGATGCCTCTTCTGGGCCAACACGGATGACAGTGGCAGGATGGGGGCCTCGGAACTGAAGCGAAGGTTTGCCAGCCACTCTCACAGAACAGCTGGGCCTGTCATGGGTGGGCCGAGTGGAACAATCCATAATGGGATTTCAACCCATCCCTGGTCAGCTTTGGAAGAAGAGGAAGGACAGAGGACTGGGTAGTGAACCCAGGTTGAGCCAGCGGGCATAGCAGGAAGGCAGGGGGGAAAGGTGCCGCCCATCTTCCCTGCAGAGGTGCTGTCAATTTTCTAAAAGTCGCATCATGGTAGTCGGCCAAACATGGAAAGCTTGACTGAAGAGAAAGGCTTTCTCCTGCTTGCAGAAGGGCAGGAAAGCTGGACCAGCCTGGCCTCCAGTGGGAGGGAGTTCCCGTGTCTAGGTGCAGCCACAGCAGAGGCCCTCTCCCGTGTCCCCCTGCCCCAAACACCTCTTAGGGACGTGGGACCCACAGAAAGGTGTCCCTTCCTGTTCTTAAACTCTGGGGGCAAACTTACAGTGTAAAGGGAGAGGGGCTCTATTTAGAGGGATTGGCACAAAGGGCACTCCTTCAAAGATGAGGATGTACCCATATTAGACAGAGAAGAGAGGTGGTTTGAGAGAGGGGTCAGGGAAGGCATTCATGTGAGCATTGAAACCTCCTCTCTCAACAGAGCTGGGGGCCTCAGGCATAGTCTGTCGGCTACTTATCCGGGTGTGCTTTCCACAATATCCAGACAAATCAAAAAGCCTTCACCACCAAGGCCATAGCTAACGACCCAAACTTTATAGGTTTCATCACCTCGGTCCATTGTTCACCTTAAGGCTATGGATACTGTTTTCTACCTAACAAACACATTCAGGTCATTGTTCATCTTATGAGCCTATTTCAGACAGGATGATGATAGATCAAACTGACTATAAGATGGAGGACTCACCACTAGCTTTCTTCAGACTGACGGAGCTGTTTGGATGAGCAGCAAAACATTTCTATCCCCCAAGAAAAAAAATTCCAGTTGCCATGACTCAACTTCCAGATAAACTCTCCTGGATGACGTAGAACCATCATAGACTAGAAAAGAGATGTGATGCTTCTGAATAACTCAGGAAATCCGTTAGTGCAGAAGAGAAAACTAAATCTGCAAATACATTTCAGATATCACCAGTGGAAGTGCAGCACGGCTAAGGATTCACACGTATGCTCAAATGCTTTCTCTTTCAGTAGGAATAACTCTGTATCAGCTCTTCATATGCTTACACAGAAGGAACACAATCAGTTTTACGATACAAACTTCTCTCCCCTCCTTGGTCATAATAAGAACAAGAGCGTGCCTGATCTTGGCGGTCTCTCACCCCTGATCTTCGCAGCCCAGGTGCTGCTTTGATTCCAAAGGACCACGTGAACAGGAGGGGTGCAGGTTTTTCCAGTAAGATCAGGAGACCCTCCCCTAGAAAGATCTGGGCCTCTTGCTCTTTCTAAGAGGAAGAACCCTCATGAATCCCCAATGTTTCCTTGGAAGAATCACAGGGGTTTCCATCAGAGAGACCCCAAAAATACCTCTGTCTTCTCCAAGCTGGGAACTTTTGGCCTCACTAGGCCTTCAAAGTTTTCAAACAGCGGGGCCGGACTTTGTTACAAGCACTAGGGCATGCAAAGGGGGTGGGGCCTTAGGTGGCTCAAAGTGGACTAAAGTGCTGAAACAGCCAGCTGCAAAGTCAGCAACTCAACGGTTCAAATCCCGGGTGCCATGCAGTGGTGTGAGCTCCCGCTGTTAATGCCAGCTCCTATCAACCTAGCAGTTCAAAATAATAATAATAATAATAATAATAATAATAATAATAATAATAATAATAATAATAATAATAATAATAATAATAATAATAATAATAATAATAATAATAATAATAACCTTTATTGTCATTGTACAACCAGTGTACAGTGAAATTGGCTGAGCCTTCCTCCCTCCCCCCCAACACCATCCCACTAAAAAGCCATTCAATCTGATTTCACTCTGTGTGCTTGCTGCACAACTTGCCAGCCCCACGAGTCTGTCACGAGTTATCACGTCTAGACATGGGCACGACTTGGCGAAATTCTCGTTTCCGTTTCCGTTCCTCATTTCCGTTACGTAACGGAACGAATAACGACAATTACTCTGCCAGAACTCGAACTCGAACCGACTAAAGAAAAATTGGGTCTGATTTGTCGTTGTTGTTGCTGGCATCGCAGCGATCTCGCGATGCGAAGCGGCACAGAAAAAAAGTTTTAAAAATTAAAAATAAACCCGATTCCCAGCCAAAAATGTAGGCGAAAATCTGCCTGCCTGAGTGAGGGCACCTACCAGAGGGGTGGTTTCTGGGGGGGGGGCTCCCGGCCTCCTCCCCCTCCTCTACTGGGCTGCGCATCCTCGTCTTCTCGACAACTCGCCAAGCGGCGGCAGAGAAAAAAAGTTTTAAAAATTAAAAAAACCCCGATTCCCGGCCAAAAAAGTAGGCGAAAATCTGCCTGCCTGAGTGAGGGCACCTACCAGAGGGATGGTTTCTGGGGGGGGGGGTCCCCCGGCCTCCCCCCCCACCTGTCCTGGGCTGCTCTGGTGGGGGGCATCCTTCCTCGTCGTCTCGCCGCCAACTTGCCGAGTCACCATGCCATGCGGTGCGGGAGGGGGATCCAAAATGGGGGACCACAATATTTATTTTGAAGTCGTGGTCCAAAAACACACCAAAGCACCACAGAAACATGCGAAAATAGCTATTTTAAAACTGCCTGAATTTTTACAGTAGCAGCAGTGGGTTTTTCTTGCAACAAAACGTCTCCATTGATTTTATTTTATTTTATTTTTATTTTTATTTTTTTACACCTGCGCAGTGCGCGCAATGATGGGCTGGCCATGGGAGTGGACCATGCAAATTTTTGGAGCCATTCCACCAATTGCATGGCCACTTGACCAGGTTTTGACCGAGACTTCTGGGATGTGCCAGTCGGACATAAAAAGCCCACTACCCTAGCCCGAGCCCGAACCCTAACTCTAAGCCTAACCCATACGCCAGGACACTGTCCTTCTTAGTGGGTCAGAGAGGCACCCAGAGGTGCACCCCAGTAACTCACCCTAACCTTACCTGTAACCCTAAGCCTAGCCCTTGTGCTGCTGCTAACCCTAACCCTAAGCCAAATCTGTACTCGCATTGCACTCACACGCAAGTACAGTTTCCTTCTTAGTGAACCACAGAGCGCCCAGACTGAGGGAGCCTTCCCCCAGTGTGCGCTGTGACACTGCACTTATACCAGCAGTGGGCCTGTGGTCAAAGAGGCACCCAAAAGAGAGGTGCCTCTGCCACTCAATGGTATGCATATCCAATTGGTTATGCATACCATTTTGTAGCGGGCCAGAGGAGGCACCCACCCAGAGAGGTGCCTCCAGGAGCCCGCTTTCCCTTCATAGCGGGCCAGAGGAGGCACCCACCCCAGAGAGGTGCCTCCAGGAGCCCGCAACCCCCAAACCAGTACTAACGACAGACGAAAAAACGACAGACGAAACGACAAATTTTTGAAAAATTTCGCGAAAAATGGAAACGAGCCAAAACGGGCCGGCTCCAACATACGACAACTCAAAAACGTCATTTTCCCTGGTCGTGCCCATCTCTAATCATGTCTCATTTAACAGTCAAAAAGCCCACGGATAAAAACTGTTTTTAGCCTGTTGGTATGGCTTGCTATACTTCTGTATCTCCTACCCGAGGGTAGGAGAGGAAAGAAGTGCTGACTGGGGTGTGAGACATCCCTGATGATTTTCCTTGCTCTCCTAAGACAGCAGTCCCTGGCGATGTCATCCAGTGGACTCAGGGGACAGCCCATAATGTTTTTTGCTGTGTTCACATGCACTTAGATGTAAAATGTAAGCAGATCAATGGGTACCACCGTAAAAAGTGGGAAGGTAAAACAGTGTTTCTGTGCAGCCATGCCGGCCACGTGGCCACGGACTTGTACAACACTGGCTCTTTGGCTTGAATACGGAGATGAGCACCGGCCCTAGAGTCGGACATGACTAGCATGCATGTGTGTGGGGAACCTTTACCTTTTTAGGGCATGCAAGGAGGCAGGGAGGATGCTGCAGCAACGGAGCTGGTTGGCTGGGCAGGTGGCGTGGGGGGGGAACGGACGGAGGCAGGGAGGGCAGGCAAACAGTGAAACTGCAAGCTGACGTCTCCATCAGGTATGGGGAGGGGCCAGCTGGTGGGGATGCATGACAGGCTGAGCTGGTGGGGAGAAGAGGCTGTGGGCTGCTTGAAATATGAAAGTGGCCCGCATTTGGCCCCCAGGCCTGACTTTGGACATGCCTGGCTTGTGTATTTCTCAGAGAATTCTCTTGATTTATGAATTGAATCCCATCAGTATCTTCTTGAATTCCAGTTAATCAGTATCCCTTCAAGTTCACTCCTTTTCCCATTCAGTTTGGTCGTCAAGAATTGATATTGTTCCTCGCCTCTCTTGAGTCTGTTAGCTGTTTATTGGACCTGAGTAATCTCTGGTTTTCCACTTCCAATTCATTCCATCTCTTCTCTGAAGACCCAACGGTTTCCTCTTGGACTCTTTCCACTGGGCCTCCATGCTACCTGGGAGCTTCTGGATCCTTTGAGAACCATTCAGGACAACCCAACGGCAAGGACTGACATGAATGAGATAAAAATACCTTTGTTTTCTCTTTTATATGGAGCCCAGAAAGAGAAATAAAACATATATCCACTCATCGATCTGTTGGAAGCAAGTCATTGCAGGTGGGGATGGTCCACGTGTCCCAGGAAATCCTGACGAAGGACCTCTTCTGGATGGGACCCGCATCCTCCCTCTCTTTCCCCCGGGTCTTCCTCTTTGGTGCTAAGGGAGCCTGAAGCTTCCCTGGACTGGCCCGAGTAGTCTCCTCTTCAAAGCCCTTTCTGTGAAAAGGGTGGCCTGGATGAACTTCCAGGAAACCTTTGCAAAAACTCTGTGCCAGCTGGAGCATCTCTTCCACAGCTCCCTCCTCCCAACTCTAAGGGGCCTGGTACTAATTGGAAATTAATGGGAATCTTTTGAAAAAGAGGCTAGCTGCAGTCTGCAGAAGTGAGCAGAACCAGGAGAAGGGTTGCAGCACTAAATTCTTTCCTGCTCAGAACCTACTGAGAGGGGCCTTGCAGCAGAAACAGGAGGGGCAGAGAGACAGGAGGAGGGAAAACAAGGAAGGAAGGAAGGAAGGAAGGAAGGAAGGAAGGAAGGAAGGAAGGAAGGAAGGAAGGAAGGAAGGAAGGAAAGAAGGAAGGAAGGAAGGAAGGAAGGAAGGAAGGAGTGGATGATGAGAGATGGAAGAGAGGAAGGAAGGAGTGGATAATGAGAAGGTAGGAAGGAAGGAAGGAAATGAGGGAGGAGGAAGTAAGGAAAAAGAAGGAAGTAAACAAAGAGAAGGAAGGAAGGAAGGAAGGAAGGAAGGAAGGAAGGAAGGAAGGAAGGAAGAAGGAAGGAAGGAAGGAAGGAAGGAAGGATGAAGGAAGAGAAGGAAGGAAGGAAGGATAATGAGAAGGAAGGAAGGAAGGAAGGAAATGAGGGAGGAAGTAAACAAAGAAAGGAAGGAAGGAAGGAAGGAAGGAAGGAAGGAAGGAAGGAAGGAAGGAAGGAAGGAAGGAAGGAAGGAAGGAAGGAAGGAAGGAAGGAAGGAAAGTGACAGTCATTGGTGGTTTTGCAGAAGATTTCTCGTACTCATT
This sequence comes from Phrynocephalus forsythii, assembly GCA_029282475.1. Classification (NCBI taxonomy): domain Eukaryota; kingdom Metazoa; phylum Chordata; class Lepidosauria; order Squamata; family Agamidae; genus Phrynocephalus; species Phrynocephalus forsythii. The sequence goes on from JAPFRF010000014.1 coordinate 24,733,678, forward strand.
TGTATGTGTAGATCAACAAAGTGAACCAATTTGTAACATTTAGGTAGAATTTGCCTCCATATCTTTGGCGAGAGGCGAAGGTGTTGAGTGCTGTGACATTTGCTGCCCGGAGGATGTGTTAGGAGCAGGGCAGTGCCTGTGCTTTCTAACCCTAGTGGGTGAAGGATCGGCTCCGGGGGAGCAAGGCTAGGACTGACAGAATCAGTCCCATCCCTGCAACAGGCGCTGAGCTCCTGTCCCCTGTGGATCCTGAGGGCTGGCCGATATAGGAACGGTTTCTCCCCACAGACTTGGCCTGAGCTCCTGTGACCCAGGGAGTCATCTTGCTCCGGTTCCTTCGTGCCCCTGGATCCTCCCAGGGGCTCCTGGTCCGTTAGTTACCCTCTAGACCACAGTATCCTCCTGACCCATCTCTCTGAAATGACTTGAATGGAATATAGGATAAACTATTAGTAAATGTATTTCAAAAGGTGGGTTTTAACTTACTAAGCAGCAAATGGCATGAGTCCAAGCTACCTTAAAAAAATTAAATCTCTCAGCATGAACCTACTCAGGTGCTAAGGTCACCAGGAGAGACCATTCTCTCAATCCTGCCACCCTCACAGGTACATCTCATGCAAACACATGAAAGGGCCTTCTCTGTTGCTGCAACCAGACTCTGGAACTCACTCCCACTGGAGGCCAGGACTGTCCCATCTCTGCTGTCTTTCCGGAAACAGGCAAAGTCCTTTCTCTTCAGGAAAACTTTCCCTGAATGATGTACTATCTATTATGTATCTTTATATGAACTACCACACATGGCACCACAGACTTTGTGTTTATAATAACCATTCATAACTGTATTTATATACAGTATCTCCTTGTATCATTGCATTGACACTAGGTTCTCATTGTTAGCTTTCGTCCCTCATAACTCTTAGATGGTCTACGGTGCATGAGTACACTGAGTGATTTCATCAATACACCTATGTTTTCAATGTTCCTTCCATCCCTCATAATGGACTTTGAACTCTTTTCTTTAAGTGTTCCCTTTTCACATTAATGTACTCTTTTAATGCTGTGAGATGTGCCTCAATTCCCTGTTCTCAGTCTTGAGTATGTCTTTAATTTACTGGGCTGTATAGTGTCCCTCATGAATGCAAGCCACTGTGGGTCCTTTCCCAAGGAGAAAGAAGGGGTAAAAATAATCTAAAATAAAATAAAAATTAATTTCTTTGGGGTCTGTTTTATTTCTTCCAATGCCTTCTTTTTGTTTTTCTCTTTCTCATCTCCCTATGATCACATTTTTTCTTTTCCATCCTTTTTGATTTGTATCCATGGTTTCTCTTTCAGATCTCTCAATCTACCTGTTAACCTGTCCTCCACTGACCTCCTCTGAAGCACCCCACACATGACATCCGCTCTCTGTGTATTTAGCTTCCTTTGCTGAGGGAGGTCTCAATCTGTGGTGTCTCCCTCGGATAACGGAATCAGCAGATAACTGAATCAGTGGATACAGGGGTCCCACTGTATTGCCTTCCTTCTACGTGTCTGTCTCCCTGAGACGGCCTCAGCTGGTTCCACAGCTTCAGGGAGCTTCCGTGGCCAAATGGGAGTTCAAATCCTGCTCTGGCCCTCTTATCTCCTATATAACCTCCAAAGGAGAAATCTCAGGGGCTCAGAGTTATCAGAGCAAATAGTTCATTGACCCAGGAGGAGGGTCGAGGAGGCTGCATTGTCTTTAGAGCAGGGGTCCTGGGGCTGTCTTGGTGTTGTTGGACTACAGCTCCCATAACAGCCTCGATTTGTGGCTGCTAGTAGCAGCTGATGGGAGCTGGAGTCCTAACACAAGGGCTCCTTTTCCCGGTTCCACAGGCAGAGGCGTTCATCTGTTCACTACACCACCACCCCCATGCATATACAGGGTCTTAGCAGGAGACCAGATGCTTCTGAGAGGGAAATCCGTGAGGGTTTTTTTTTTTGGGGGGGGTGTCTGTTCCTCTTCCCGGCCTCTGGAATTCCCTGCCACTGGAGGCCAGACTGGCCTCATCTTGGCTCTCCTTCCACAAGCAGGGGAAGGCCAAGCAGACGTTCCCTTCATGGCGGGTTTTCCAAGGAAGGGATGTGCCTTCCTGCTTTGAAGGTGTTCGTACTGGTGCTTCATTTCCTGTTGTTTTTTAATTTGACATTTGCTGAGAGACGGGCACAACCTTTGGCTATTTTCTCTTTTGGCTTTAGTTTTGCACAATTCCCGGGATACGGTATATTGGTTCATGTGTTGTGGTTCATCAAGTTTGCCTCTATCTAATTTTTAGACCCACTAAAGCTCAGCTGACTATTTCTTTATGTCCTGATTTGCGAAACCATAGAGGTCAAAGTGGGTGTGTGCCGTGTTTCTTCCATGACGGTGTAGATGCTTGTAATAAGGCCTTCTTCTGGAAATGGCAGCAGAGTTCCACAAGAAACCTCCTGAAACGGGAAGAGAGGGCAGGTGCAATGCCCAAGAAAACCCAGGCAGCACCTGACCCAGGCGTTCTTGCGGCCCGAGGCTTCCGCTTCTCCTGTGTCCCATCAGGCCATTTACACAAGGTGGTGTGAGGACAGGTGCACTACAAAAACAACCACAGGCCTCATCTTAGAGGTTCCTGGTGAAATCAGAGCCGTGGGACTCACAATGTGATGTGTTTCTCCATCCCGACTGCGCTCCATGAGGAACCGTGAAATGAACGGCCAGCATATCAACCAGAATGGATTCCCAGGGTCCCCTGAACTTTTGCTTCATCCCCTTGCCTGCAAGGTGGAACGTCAGGTGTGGGAGAGCGTTTGGACGGCCTCCCTCCGTCCCTCGTGTGTGGGACTGCCGTGTTTAGTGACAGAGCACAGGGAGGGTGTGGCCGCCAGACTGGGGCAGATGGGAGGGACCCCATAATCCTCTCTTTCAGCAGACCCACTGGCCGCCGCTCCTTTTTCCAAGCCCAATTCAAAGGGCTGTACTGTACCTCTAAAGCAGTGGTGTCCAAACTTCGGCCCTCCAGATGTTTTGGACCACAACTCCCTCAGTCCTTTGTCACTGACAATACAGGCTTGGGATTCTGGGAGTTGGGCTCCAAAACATCTATAGGGCTGAAGTTTGGAGAGCCCTGTTCTAAAGCCCTAAAGTCATTCATACAGCCGGAGAGGGCCATCTTCAGAGGTGCTGCTCTTCCTTCCTTTCCTTTTGGCAAGTTGGTAACCATACCTTTTCTGCCTGCCTGCCAGTGAAGGGTTGGGTTGATGGGGTCCACTTTAAGCAGAGAGGACACGGCACGACCATCAGGGCCGAGACAGGGTCAAAGATGGGGTGAATGGCTTAAGATAGGTTGCCTCCTGAAACGAAAGCCAAAATCATACCATATGCAAGGCTTGGGGACCACGTTGTTGGCAATGGAAGGACATCCTTCTGCCACAGCCCAGAGCAGCAGACCAGTCTAAGGGAATCACACACAGCCTTCTGCGTATTGTGCCACTTGCATGAAGCAAGTAATAAAAACATCGATGGGGGGGGGTGTCGAACAATACAGTATATAGATAGAAAGGCCAGACTGTCTTCCTTCTTGTTCCCTTTCTTTTCCAAGTCTGTAGGCGGATTGCTAATCTTAGGCTTCCTTCTTTCCTCCTTCTTTCTCCCAAGTGTCTCTTTCTTCTTTTCCTAGCTAGAAATTGTCAGGCTGCACATGGCTGCTTCATATTGGCTGCTGAGCACACCTGCACATTTGGAAACCAGCTTTAGGAGGTTCCGTAAATTAAGTTGAGCAAACGGATCCTCTTGCCCTGTCTGAACATTGCCTTTCCACCTCGAAATTCCAATTTCCAGAGGCCTTATCCTTCAATGCCAGGGTTATAACTTTATGGAAGGGAGGTCTGAATAGCTCCGTGAGTTAGGGACCTGGCTGTGGAGCCAGCGGTTCCCCATTGTGCATTTCAGACAAACCAGTGGCCTTGGGCAACCAGGAATGGTCAATCACTTTTGCTCACTCTCTATCTAGAACACCCTGCAAAGGATAGCCAAAAGTCAGAATAGCTTTAATGACTGATGATGATGATGATGATGATGATGATGATGATGATGATGATGATGATGATGATGATGATGATGATGATGATGATTACAGAAAAAGAAATGGCTAAATAATAAAGAGAGCAGGACAATAAACTCTAAATATTTGTAAAGAAGATGGAAAAGGAAATTGGGTCCTCCCCCCCACAGGTACTGTATTTCCAAAATTCACTAGATCAGAAATTCACTGATTTTGCTATGGAGAAAATGAAAAGGTATATAAAAACACCAAGAGACGTATCACCTATAGAAACATTGGTTCACCCCAATGTTTTGAACTCTGAGAAAATTTAGACCTATACAAATATTTTAGATGTAGAAGGGAAATTAACAGCGAAACAAGACCTTATTAACACCATGTCTTTCATTTATCTTGGTGGCCTTTAAGGCAAGCATAATCCACATATGAAAGGGATTTTGAAATTTATGATTTTTATAAAGAACAGGCAACGTTTGATCAAATAATTTTGTCATCTGATGATCAATAAAGAAAATACAGAGTATAAGTTTCACTCAAAGAGGAAAATGGAAGATGAGCAACTGAAAGAAATAATGGTTCAATGGGTGAAAAGTAGTGGGCATTACATTGAACTAGAGCAGGCATGCCCAAACTTTGGCCCTCCTGATGTTTTGGACTACAACTCCCAGAATTCCAAGCCTGTATTTCCAATGGCAAAGGACTGTGGGAGTTGTGTTCCGAAACATCTGGAGGGCCAACGTTTGGACATGCCTGAACTAGAGAAATGGCAAAAGCTGTGGAATGGAAACTGTAAAATGACAATAAGGACATCAGCCTCATGGCACAGTGGTTAAATGCCTGCACTGCAGGTAAAACTGTGCTCACCACCTGGGGATCAGTCCCAGGTAGCTGGCTCATGGTTGACTCAGCCTTCTATCCTTCCGACTTCAGTAAAATGAGTACCCAGCTTTCTGGGGGGGGGAATGTGTATCCTGCATACTGTAATTAAAACTGTAAACCACCCAGAGACTACTTGAAGGGATACCTACAGATGAAGAAATAATTAAGTAGATTTTTGACTTTACGGAAATGGACAGACTTCCTTTGAAGTTTAAAGAGAAGGAAGATGCAGAATACTTTAAACCTGAAATATCTATCAATTTTTAAAAAAGAGAAGTAGCAATTAAAGTTCTAATGTGTATGAACTAAGGAACCCATGTAAAATGATTTTAAGAAACATGGATTGATTTATTAATAGAAAACTAATAAAATGTTTAATAATAAAAGAGGAAAACATTTGGTCTTTATTGGGACTGCTAGCACCCCGGCCTTCATTTCTTATCCCTGATCCAGGCAGGATGGGAAGGGTCCCTTCAGAACACCCAGACCGTTGGGGCCTAACTGTCATCAACAGCAAACCCACCAGAGTTCTGAGGACGCTGGCTTTCAGTTGACCAGCCTCAGGAAGACGACAGGATGCTGCTGTGGATCCTGCTCGTTCTCCTGGCGTTGGTGTTGACCCTCTGGGTGCTTCTGAAACACCAACGCATTCAAAGGGTCAGGAATGAAGCCAGAAATTCTCAGGCGAGATCCTGGATTCCCGGATGCTTCACTCTGTCTTTTCTTTCCTTCTTCCTGGTCGGCTTCCTGCTTGGTTGAAGGCGGAGGCTCCAAGAAGGAGGCGCCCACGGATGACGCCAAAGCCTCGACCCAGGTGATGGTTTCTTCTTCTACCCCTTCTCCTCATCCAGAATGACAGCGAGGCCACCTCTGTGAACCACCATGACAGGGGGCCACAAGGGACCAGCGTAGCCAAGGATTAAGAGGAATGGGATGGTGTAATCATTGGGGAAAGAGATGATCCCTCTGAAGGATCCCAGTGGAGAGGAGTCCTTTTCTATCTAGTGGTTCTGCAATGTATTTTTATTAGAGCTTTCTTTTCTTTTTAAGGGCCAGTTTTAAATTCTATTTTTTTAATATTTCAAGGGAGGAAAACCCTCCACCTGAGGCAGCACCGATTCTGAACTCCCTCAGCAGAGGAGGCTAAGTGCAGAGGAGTAGAGCTTGGTGGCTGTGGGGTGGTGGTACTTCAGAGGGTCAGCAGAGGGTCCCTGGAAAGAATTCTTTTCAGGGGGAAACTTTGTGGGATCCCCCGGAGGGCCCTGAACCACCACTGGCTTCCATTCTACTCTTACCTTTTTCCCTTCCCCACAGGGTCATCTCTTCCACCTCAGTGGAGGAGTATCTGAACAAACTGAACAATTTGGCTACAACATCGGCTCCCAGAAATCCTCGGGCCGTTGGGTGCCGAACGGTCCGTTTCCTGGGAGGGAAAGAGCCAGAGCATCCAGGTCAGCCACTCAACAAGGAAGATTTGGAAAAGCACTGGACGCATCTTCCTTCTGTGGCCACCCAAAAGGCCAAGTGTTCTAAACTACCCACCTCTCGCTTGCCAGCTGCATCTGAACCTGAACGATCATTGAAAAGCCCCAGCACCACGGCCTGTCCTTCGGATCTCTCCCACCTAAATCCGTCGGAGCGTCTCTTGCGACTCAAGCAACGCTGGCTATGGGTACAGGGAGGCCGTCTGACGCCAGGAGACCCTCCCAGAAGCAAACGGCCCCTAATCCTCCTCCGTATGCCACGCATTCTAGGAGAACTTCAGGAAAGGCAAGAATGCCGCCGAAGAAACCCAGTGCCACCCATTCCACCTAAGACACACAGGATGCCCATGGCAGGCCCTCAAAAGGAAAGAACAAGAAATACCACAACATACCCAAAGCCATGGCTCCCAAACAGGCCTAGGGTCCAAAGAAACGGGACACGCAACACCGACCACGGAGGGAGGACAGAATACCCAGAACCTGACGGCCCACAACAACATGGCTGTGAGATCAACCCAATAAGAGAAGAGACCCATATTCAAGAAAATATGCACAGCGACCGATGTGAGGGGCCAGCAATGAACAACAACGAGGGAAATGCAACAAAAATGCAGGCCAATATTTCTGAGACCGGGCACAGTGACCAATGCGAGGGGCCAGCAATGAACAACGACAAGGGCAATGCAACAATAACGCAGGCCAATATTTCTGAGACATTGCACAGTGACCAATGCCAAATGCGACAAGGGCAATGCAACAATAATGCAGGCCAATATTTCTGAGACATTGCACAGCGACAATGCGAGGGGCCAGCAATGAACAACAAAGGGCAATGCAATAATGCAGGCCAATATTTCTGAGACATTGCACATGCAAGGGGCCAGCAATGAACAACTACGACCAATGCAGGCCAATATTTCTGAGACCGGGTCCAGCAATGAACAGCAATGAACAACGAGAGGCAATGCAACAAAAATGCAGCCCAATATTTCTGAGACATGGCACAGCGACCAATGCGAGGGGCCAGCAATGAACAATGACGAGGGCAATGCAACAAAAACGCAGGCCAATATTTCTGAGACCGGGCACAGCGACCAATGCGAGGGGCCAGAAATGTACAACAATGAGGGCAATGCACCAATATTGCAGGCCAAAATTTCTGAGACCGGGCACAGCGATCAATGCGAGGGGCCAGCAATGGACAACAATGAGGTCAAAGCAACAATAATGCAGGCCAATATTTCTGAGACCGGGCACAGTGACCAATGCGAGGGGCCAGCAATGAACAAAGACGAGGGAAATGCAAGTAAAATGCAGGCCAATATTTCTGAGACCGGGCACAGCGACCAATGCGAGGGGCCAGCAATGAACAACCACAAGGACTATCCAACACTGCCTCGGGCCAATGTTCCAACCAGCAGAGTCAATGAGGAAAGCGAGGGGCCAGAACTCAAAAACAACCAGGGCAATTCAACAATGCTGCAGCCCAATGTTCCAACCACTGGGCAGAGTGCCCAACACAAGGGGCCAAAGCAAGGCAGCCATGAAAGCAGCACAAGAACACCACTGCCCAATATTCCAGCCAGCAGGCTCAGTGAGCAAAGCAAGGGGCAACAATCCAAGAACCACAGGGGTATGAGAAGGAACCCAGAGCCCGATACTGCTAGAAAGAGGCACCGGGCACCAACGGAACAGCCTCGCCCTAATGGCTATGGGGAGTCTCCAAGAAGCCAAGAAGCCGGCATTCCTGCCCACACACTTGGGGCCCAAAGCCAGGGCCCAGGCCCTGATGCCCACGGGGCCACGGCAAAGAGCACAAGAGAGGGGATTGGAGGGAAATGGCATAGGTGGCAACAGAAGACCCAACGGCATGACCGCCAAAGGTCCAGGAGACGAAAGTCTCATTTTCCAAAGAGACCGTGCCAGGGACAAAGTGAAGGGCCTCCCCGCAATGACCACATGGACCAGAGAATGAGGGGTGAGCCCGAAATAGCCGTGAAGAGGTCCTGGGCACAAAGTGAGGGGCCTCGGCATGACAAACACGGAGGCAGAACAAGTCCAGAGCCCTGTGTCCCTCGAAAGAGACTCATGCCAGAAAGTGCTCAACTGCACCAGGACAGCCCCATGGACACGACAGAAGCCTCACAGCCTCCTGTTGGAGGGACCAGGCAGCAGGCCCTAAACCCATTCCCTCCCAAAAGTAGCCCCACAGACGATAGAAGGAGGGCAGTGCCAGGCATTCCTGCCAGCAATCTCAGGCTCCAACAGGATGGGCCAAACCACCCCAGCCAGATCGGCTTAAAAGCAGCCCGGACCCCAGCGTTCAAGCAAGAGGCCCTTAGCAGGAAGCCCAGCGCCGCCCATTCCAGGCAACATGGTCACCATCCAAAGAAACGGGGGAAACCATGATGGCCGGGATACAAGAACAAGGAGCCGGCAGCCCCACCTCCCAACCAACAGTCACTGGCACCAAAGCATGGGGCTAAAGCACAGTGGCCATGTTGACATAACCTGGAGCCACATAGCCCTCATGCTAAGTAACATTCTCAGGGACCATAGCAAGGGGACAAACCACCATGGCCGTGGGCGCGTAACAAGGGCTCAGGCTGACGACATTCAAACTCTCATTCTCAGGGTCCAAAGTAATGAGCAAAACCACCATGGCCAGAGTGGCATAATATGGAGCCAGGTAGTCCTCACTCTGTGCCACATTCTCCAGGATGAAATGGAGGGGCCACACCCCCATGGCCATGGGGGAACAACAACAAGCAACAACCCCCAAATTCCAGGGCAGAAGCCCCATCATGATGGCCATGGGGGCATATATTCGAGCCCAGTCTCCCACACGAAAGCCACGAGTCATCAGGCACAAAGCGAGGGGCCACGCCAGGACCACCAAAGCCCTTCCAGTAGAATGCCAGATACCTCAGGGCACCTTCCACCAGCCCAAGGACCCAGCCCTCAAAGCCACAGGCCCCGGGTTCCAAGTCCTTTCCCTCTCCCGCCGAAACCAGCACCCCAAATGGCAACCCAAGGGGCTGGCGCTCCCAACAAGAGGCCCCGGGTTCCAAGTCCCTTTACTCTCCCGGCAAACCTTGCAGCCCAAGGGGCCTGCGCCTCCAAGAAGAGGCCCCGGGTTCCAAGTCCCTTTCCTCTCCCTGTAAACCTGGCACCCCAAGTGGCAACCCAAGGGGCCTGCGCTCCCAACAAGAGGCCCCGGGTTCCCAGCCCTTGTCCCATCTCAGATGGCGCTGGCCCCATCACAACAACCCCCAAGGCCTCTAAGGACATCTTTAAGAAACCCCGAGCTCCGTTGCGCAACCTCAGAACCCGTCGCCTTCACCGGTCGAGGGTCTCCTGGCCCTCCTTCCAGGGTGCCCATCCAACATCCATGGGGCCCTAAAGGAGCAACAGCCAATTATTTCAAACTTTCGCTTTATTTGGATTTATATATGGAGGCAATCCATCACTTTTTAACATTTATCCCGTATTTCAAAATATTTCAAAACAAATGAATAAATTCCAGTTATACTCACTTCCCTCTCTCCCTTAAATTTAATCTTAAACAGTGTTTATATCGAGCTTCCCATGTCCTTCAACCCGCTATTTATACCTAGTCTTGTTGGTGAAGCCAAAAAGGGTCTTTGTCCCATTAACATCTCTCCTTCCGTTTGAGAGGCTCCTTTTTTTTTCAATTCAAGAGGCTCCTTTTGTACCATTTAAGAGACTCCCACCTCGACCCCCTCCCGACCTCACCTACTTATAGTTCAAAACAAAATTGTTCCTTGAAATATATGTATGTTTATTTAGACACTTAGAGACATTTAGGTTTGGACATTTAGAATACACTACCTGTTTGTTTGACCAGAGTGTGTGCTGTTCTTTTTCTTCCGTGGAAGGGGAATCTGGGAAGGGTGGTGGGAAAGAGGCCATGCCCGTGGGATGGTGCAAGGGCAGCAAGCACAGTGAGATTACTGTCATCCCATCACTGGGTTTCTGCCAGGGATGTTTTGGGTCTAACCTTTGATTCATGGCTGTCACACACCTCTCTTCCCCTCTGCTTCCTAGGATCATCAGCACTTCCCTCTCCAGGAGTTGGGTTGGCTTGGGGCTTAAGACTCATTTTCTCCTGTGTTGGGAGGGGAAGGGAGAAGCAGGTGATGGCCCAGAAGGCAAGCCGCTCCTGTGGCCCAGTGGCCTTTCTGGGCAGCCTGTCTTCCAGAAGGAGCAATTCTGAGAGTTCAGGCTAAGTGCTGCCCTTGTCTTCTGGGCAAAGGCTGCAAAACCTTTCATGGGGCAAGAGGGCGATTGGAGAAAGGCACCCCACCTTCAAACCTCACCTGCAGAAAGCGAGGCCCGTTTGGCCAAGTCCCAAGAAGCAAAAGAAGTAGGGATGTTTACAGCTAATCCTTCCGGGGGGTGGGGGGATGGGAGGTGCTGGAAGGAGAAGAGGGTTTCCTCTGAAGTGTCTTGGAAGAGAATAAAAGGGAACGGCCACGTCCAGAGTCAAGTCAGAGCTCAGGAGATCCCAACTTGGAAAGGGCCACCAGGAGCTGTCTGAGGAAGGCACCCCTGGGGCTGCCCTTTCCCCACAACTCAATGGAGGTCTCAGATGCCTCTTCTGGGCCAACACGGATGACAGTGGCGGGATGGGGGCCTCGGAGCTGAAGCCAAGGTTTGCCAGCCACTCTCACAGAACAGCTGGGCCTGTCATGGGTGGGCCGAGTGGAACAATCCATAATGGGATTTCAACCCATCCCTGGTCAGCTTTGGAAGAAGAGGAAGGACAGAGAACTGGGTAGTGAACCCAGGTTGAGCCAGCGGGCATAACAGGAAGGCAGGGGGGAAAGGTGCCGCCCATCTTCCCTGCAGAGGTGCTGTCAATTTTCTAAAAGTCGCATCATGGTAGTCGGTCAAACACGGAAAGCTTGACTGAAGAGAAAGGCTTTCGCCTGCTTCCGGAAGGGCAGGAAAGCTGGACCAGCCTGGCCTCCAGTGGGAGGGAGTTCCCATGTCTAGGTGCAGCCACAGCAGAGGCCCTCTCCCGTGTCCCCCTGCCCCAAACACCTCTCAGGGACGTGGGACCCAAAGAAAGGTGTCCCTTCCTGTTCTCAAACTCTGGGGGCAAACTTACAGTGTAAAGGGAGAGGGGCTCTATTTAGAGGGATTGGCACAAAGGGCACTCATTCAAAGATGAGGATGTACCCATATTAGACAGAGAAGAGAGGTGGTTTGAGAGAGGGGTCAGGGAAGGCATTCATGTGAGCATTGAAACCTCCTCTCTCAACAGAGCTGGGGGCCTCAGGCATAGTCTGTCGGCTACTTATCCGGGTGTGCTTTCCACAATATCCAGACAAATCAAAAAGCCTTCACCACCAAGGCCATAGCTAAGGACCCAAACTTTATAGGTTTCATCACCTCGGTCCATTGTTCACCTTAAGGCTAGGGATACTGTTTTCTACCTAACAAACACATTCAGGTCATTGTTCATCTTATGAGCCTATTTGAGACAGGGTGATGAGAGATCAAAGCTGATTATAAGATGGAGGACTCACCACTAGCTTTCTTCAGACTGACGAAGCTGTTTGGATGAGCAGCAAAACATTTCTATCCCCCAAGAAAAAAATTTCCAGTTGCCATGACTCAACTTCCAGATAAACTCTCCTGGATGACGTAGAACCATCACAGACTAGAAAAGAGATGTGAAGCTTCTGATTAACTCAGGAAATCTGTTAGTGCAGAAGAGAAAATTAAATCTGCAAATACCTTTCAGGTATCACCAGTGGAAGTGCAGCACTGCTAAGTATTCACACGTATGCTCAAATGCTTTCTCTTTCAGTAGGAATAACTCTGTATCAGCTCTTCATATGCTTACACAGAAGGAACACAATCAGGTCTACGATACAAACTTCTCTCCCCTCCTTGGTCATAATAAGAACAAGAGCGTGCCTGATCTTGGCGGTCTCTCACCCCTGATCTTAGCAGCCCAGGTGCTGCTTTGATTCCAAAGGACCACGTGAACAGGAGGGGTGCAGGTTTTTCCAGTAAGATCAGGAGACCCTCCCCTAGAAAGATCTGGGCCTCTTGCTCTTTCTAAGAGGAAGAACCCTCATGAATCCCCAATGTTTCCTTGGAAGAATCACAGGGGTTTCCATCAGAGAGACCCAAAAAATACCTCTGTCTTCTCCAAGCTGGGAACTCTTGGCCCCTGGGCCGGACTTTGTACAAGCACTAAGGCATGCAAAGGGGGTGTGGTGGCTCGGTGGACTAAAGTGCTGAAACAGCGAGCTGCAAAGTCTGCAACTCAACGGTTCAAATTCCGGGTGCCATGCAGCGGTGTGAGCTCCCGCTGTTAATGCCAGCTCCTATCAACCTAGCAGTTCAAAATAATAATAATAATAATAATAATAATAATAATAATAATAATAATAATAATAATAATAATAATAATAATAATAATAATAACTTTATTGTCATTGTACAACCAGTGTACAGTGAAATTGGCTGAGCCTTCCTCCCTCCCCCCCAACACCATCCCACTAAAAGCCATTCAATCTGATTTCACTCTGTGTGCTTGCTGCACAACTTGCCAGCCCCACGAGTCTGTCACAAGTTATCATGTCTAGACATGGGCACGACTTGGCGAAATTTTCGTTTCCGTTTCCGTTCCTCATTTCCGTTACGTAACGGAACGAAGAACGACAATTACTCTGCCAGAACTCAAACTCGAACCGACTAAAGAAAAATTGGGTCTGATTTTTCGTTGTCGTTGCTGGCATCGCAGCGATCGCGCGATGCCAAGCGGCACAGAAAAAAAGTTTTAAAAATTAAAAAACACCTAATTCCCGGCCAAAAAAGCAGGCGAAAATATGCCTGACTGTGTGAGGGCTCCTACCAGAGGGGTGGTTTCTGGTGGGGGGGTCCCCGGCCTCCCCCCCTCACCTGTCCTGGGCTGCTCTGGTGGGGGGCATCCTTCCTCGTCGTCTCGCCGCCAACTTGCCGAGTCACCATGCCATGCGGTGCGGGAGGGGGATCCAAAATGGGGCGACCGCAATATTTATTTTGAAATCGTGGTCCAAAACCACACCAAAGCACCACAGAAACATGCGAAAATAGCTATTTTAAAACTGCCTGAATTTTTACAGTAGCAGCAGTGGGTTTTTCTTGCAACAAAACGTCTCCATTGATTTTGTTTTATTTTATTTTTATTTTTATTTTTTTACACCTGCACAGTGCATGCAATGATAGGCTGGCCATGGGAGTGGACCATGCAAATTTTTGGAGCCATTCCACCAATTGCATGGCCACTTGACCAGGTTTTGACCGAGACTTCTGGGATGTGCCAGTCGGACATAAAAAGCACACTACCCTAGCCCGAACCCGAACCCTAACTCTAAGCCTAACCCATACGCCAGGACACTGTCCTTCTTAGTGGGTCAGAGAGGCACCCAGAGGTGCACCCCAGTAACTCACCCTAACCTTACCTGTAAACCTAAGCCTAGCGCTTGTGCTGCTGCTAACCCTAACCCTAAGCCAAATCTGTACTCGCATTGCACTCACACGTACAGTTTCCTTCTTAGTGAACCACAGAGTGCCCAGACTGAGGGAGCCTTCCCCCAGTGTGCGCTGTGACACTGCACTCATACCAGAAGTGGGCCTGTGGTCAAAGAGGCACCCAAAAGAGAGGTGCCCTGCCACTCAATGGTATGCATATCCAATTGGTTATGCATACCATTTTGTAGCGGGCCAGAGGAGGCACCCATCCAGAGAGGTGCCTCCAGGAGCCCGCTTTCCCTTCATAGCCGGCCAGAGGAGGCACCCACCCCAGAGAGGTGCCTCCAGGAGCCCGCAACCCCCCCAAACCAGTACTAAAGAGAGACGAAAAACGACGGACGAAACGACAAATTTTTGAAAAATTTCGCGAAAAACAGAAACGAGCCGAAACGGGCTGGCTCCAACACACGACAACCCAAAAACATCATTTTCCCTGGTCGTGCCCATCTCTAATCATGTCTCATTTAACAGTCAAAAACCCCACAGATAAAAACTGTTTTTTAGCCTGTTGGTATGGCTTGCTATACTTCTGTATCTCCTACCCGAGGATAGGAGAGTAAAGAAGTGCTGACTGGGGTGTGAGATATCCCTGATGATTTTCCTTGCTCTCCTAAGACAGCAGTCCCTGGCAATGTCATCCAGTGGACTCAGGGGACAGCCCATAATGTTTTTTGCTGTGTTTACATGCACTTAGATGTAAAATGTAAGCAGATCAATGGGTACCACCGTAAAAAGTGGGAAGGTAAAACAGTGTTTCTGTGCAGCCATGCCGGCCACGTGGCCACGGACTTGTACAACACTGGCTCTTTGGCTTGAATACGGAGATGAGCACCGGCCCTAGAGTCGGACATGACTAGCATGCATGTGTGTGGGGAACCTTTATCTTTTTAGGGCATGCAAGGAGGCAGGGAGGATGGTGCAGCAACGGAGCTGGTTGGCTGGGCAGGTGGCGGGGGGAGAACGGACGGAGGCAGGGAGGGCAGGCAAACAGTGAAACTGCAAGCTGACGACTCCATCAGGTATGGGGAGGGGCCAGCTGGTGGGGATGCATGACAGGCTGAGGCGGTGGGGAGAAGAGGCTGTGGGCTGCTTGAAATATGAAAGTGGCCCGCATTTGGCCCCCAGGCCTGACTTTGGACATGCCTGGCTTGTGTATTTCTCAGAGAAATCTCTTGATTTATGAATTGAATCCCGTCAGTATCTTCTTGAATTCCAGTTAATCAGTATCCCTTCAAGTTCACTCCTTTTCCCATTCAGTTTGGTCGTCAAGAATTGATATTGTTCCTCGCCTCTCTTGAGTCTGTTAGGTGTTTATTGGACCTGAGTAATCTGTGGTTTTCCACTTCCAATTCATTCCATCTCTTCTCTGAAGACCCAACGGTTTCCTCTTGGACTCTTTCCAATGGGCCTCCACGCTACCTTGGAGCTTCTGGATCCTTTGAGAACCATTCAGGACAACCCAACGGCAAGGACTGACATGAATGAGATCAGAATACCTTTGTTTTCTCTTTTGTATGGAGCCCAGAAATAGAAATAAAACATATATCCAATCATCCATCTGTTGGAAGCAAGTCATTGCAGGTGGGGATGGTCCACGTGTCCCAGGAAATCCTGACGAAGGACCTCTTCTGGATGGGACCCGCATCCTCCCTCTCTTTCCCCTGGGTCTTCCTCTTTGGTGCTAAGGGAGCCTGAAGCTTCCCTGGATTGGTCCCAGAAGTCTCCTCTTCAAAGCCCTTTCTGTGAAATGGGTGGCCTGGATGAACCTTTGCAGAAACTCTTTGCTAGCTGGAGCATCTCTTCCACAGCTCCCTCCTCCCAACTCTAATGGGCCTGGTACTAATTGGAAATTAATGGGAATCTTTTGAAAAAGACGCTAGCTGCAGTCTGCAAAAGTGAGAAGAACCAGGAGAAGCGTTGCAGCACTAAATTCTTTCCTGCTCAGAACCTACTAGGAGGGGCCTCGCAGCAGAGACAGGAGGGGAAAAACATGGAAGGAAGGAAGGAAGGAAGGAAGGAAGGAAGGAAGGAAGGAAGGAAGGAAGGAAGGAAGGAAGGAAGGAAGGAGTGGTTGATGAGAGATGGAAGAGAGGAAGGAAGGAGTGGATAATGAGAAGGAAGGAAGGAAGGAAGGAAGGAAGGAAGGAAGGAAAGAAGGAAGGAGTGGATGATGAGAGATGGAAGAGAGGAAGGAAGGAGTGGATAATGAGAAGGAAGGAAGCAAGGAAGGAAGGAAGGAAGGAAGGAAGGAAGGAAGGAAGGAAGGAAGGAAGGAAGGAAGGAGTGGATGATGAGAGATGGAAGAGAGGAAGGAAGGAGTGGATAATGAGAAGGAAGGAAGGAAGGAAGGAAGGAAGGAAGGAAGGAAGGAAGGAAGGAAGGAGTGGATGAAGAGAGATGGAAGAGGGGAAGGAAGGAGTGGATAATGAGAAGGAAGGAAGGAAGGAAGGAAGGAAGGAAGGAAGGAAGGAAGGAAGGAAGGAAGGAAGG
This sequence comes from Phrynocephalus forsythii, assembly GCA_029282475.1. Classification (NCBI taxonomy): domain Eukaryota; kingdom Metazoa; phylum Chordata; class Lepidosauria; order Squamata; family Agamidae; genus Phrynocephalus; species Phrynocephalus forsythii. The sequence goes on from JAPFRF010000014.1 coordinate 24,750,140, forward strand.
AAGGAAATGAGGGAGGAAGTAAACAAAGAGAAGGAAGGAAGGAAGGAAGGAAGGAAGGAAGGAAGGAAGGAAGGAAGGAAGGAAGGAAGGAAGGAAGGAAGGAAAGTGACAGTCATTGGTGGTTTTGCAGAAGATTTCTCGTACTCATTTGTATGTGTAGATCAACAAAGTGAACCAATTTGTAACATTTAGGTAGAATTTGCCTCCATATCTTTGGCGAGAGGCGAAGGTGTTGAGTGCTGTGACATTTGCTGCCCGGAGGATGTGTTAGGAGCAGGGCAGTGCCTGTGCTTTCTAACCCTAGTGGGTGAAGGATCGGCTCCGGGGGGGGGGCAAGGCTAGGACTGACAGAATCAGTCCCATCCCTGCAACAGGCGCTGAGCTCCTGTCCCCTGTGGATCCTGAGGGCTGGCCGATATAGGAACGGTTTCTCCCCACAGACTTGGCCTGAGCTCCTGTGACCCAGGGAGTCATCTTGCTCCAGTTCCTTCGTGCCCCTGGATCCTCCCAGGGGCTCCTGGTCTGTTAGTTACCCTCTAGACCACAGTATCCTCCTGACCCATCTCTCTGAAATGACTGGAATGGAATATAGGATAAACTATTAGTAAATGTATTTCAAAACGTGAGTTTTAACCTACTAAGAAGCAAATGGCCTGAGTCCAAGCTACCTTAAAAAAATTAAATCTCTCAGCATGAACCCACTCAGGTGTTAAGGTTACCAGGAGAGACCATTCTCTCAATCCTGCCACCCTCACAGGTACATCTCATACAAATACATGAAAGGGCCTTCTCTGTTGCTACAACCAGACTCTGGAACTCCCTCCCACTGGAGGACAGGACTGTCCCATCTCTGCTGTCTTTCCGGAAACAGGCAAAGTCCTTTCTCATCAGGAAAGCTTTCCCTGAATGATGGACTACCTATTATGTATCATTATATGAACTACCACACATGGCACCACAGACTTTGTGTTTATAATAACCATTCATAACTGTATTTATATACAGTATCTCCTTGTATCATTGCATTGACACTAGGTTCTCATTGTTAACCTTCGTCCCTCATAACTGTTAGATGGTCTACGGTGCATGAGTACACTGAGTCATTTCATCAATACACCTATGTTTTCAATGTTCCTTCCATCCCTCATAATAGACTTTGAACTCTTTACTTTAAGTGTTCCCTTTTCACATTAATGTACTCTTTTAATGCTGTGAGATATGCCTCAATTCCCTGTTCTCAGTCTTGAGTATGTCTTTAATTTACTGGGCTGTATAGTGTCCCTCATGAATGCAAGCCACTGTGGGTCCTTTCCCAAGGAGAAAGAAGGGGTAAAAATAATCTGAAATAAAATAAAAATTAATTTCTTTGGGGTCTGTTTTATTTCTTCCAATGCCTTCTTTTTGTTTTTCTGTTTCTCATCTCCCTATGATCACATTTTTTCTTTTCCATCCTTTTTGATTTGTATCCATGGTTTCTCTTTCAGATTTCTCAATCTACCTGTTAACCTGTCCTCCACTGATCTCCTCTGAAGCACCCCACGCATGACATCCGCTCTCTGTGTATTTAGCTTCCTTTGCTGAGGGGGGTCTCAATCTGTGGTGTCTCCCTCGGATAACGGAATCAGCAGATAACTGAATCAGTGGATACAGGGGTCCCACTGTATTGCCTTCCTTCTACGTGTCTATCTCCCTGAGACGGCCTCAGCTGGTTCCACAGCTTCAGGGAGCTTCCGTGGCCAAATGGGAGTTCGAATCCTGCTCTGGCCCTCTTATCTCCTATATAACCTCCAAAGGAGAAATCTCAGGGGCTCAGAGTTATCAGAGCAAATAGTTCATTGACCCAGGAGGAGGGTAGAGGAGGCTGCATTGTCTTTAGAGCAGGGGTCCTGGGGCTGTCTTGGTGTTGTTGGACTACAGCTCCCATAAGAGCCTCGATTTGTTGCTGCTAGTAGCAGCTGATGGGAGATGGAGTCCTAACACAAGGGCTCCTTTTCCCGGTTCCACAGGCAGAGGCGTTCATCTCTTCACTACACCACCACCCCCATGCATAGACAGGGTCTTAGCAGGAGACCAGATGCTTCTGAGAGGGAAATCCGTGAGGGTTTTTTTTTGGGAGGGGGTCTGTTCCTCTTCCCGGCCTCTGGAATTCCCTGCCACTGGAGGCCAGATTGGCCTCATCTTGGCTCTCCTTCCACAAGCAGGGGAAGGCCAAGCAGACGTTCCCTTCATGGCGGGTTTTCCAAGGAAGGGATGTGCCTTCCTGCTTTGAAGGTGTTCGTACTGGTGCTTCATTTCCTGTTCTTTTTTAATTTGACATTTGCTTAGAGATGGGCACAACCTTTGGCTATTTTCCCTTTTGGCTTTAGTTTTGCACAATTCCCGGGATAAGGTATATTGGTTCATGTGTTGTGGTTCATCAAGTTTGCCTCTATCTAATTTTTAGACCCACTAAAGCTCAGCTGACTATTTCTTTATGTCCTGATTTGCAAAACCATAGAGGTCAAAGTGGGTGTGTGCCGTGTTTCTTCCATGACGGTGTAGATGCTTGTTAAAAGGCCTTCTTCTGGAAATGGCAGCAGAGTTCCACAAGAAACATCCTGAAACGGGAAGAGAGGGCAGGTGCAATGCCCAAGAAAACCCAGGCAGCACCTGACCCAGGCGTTCTTGCTGCCCGAGGCTTCCGCTTCTCCTGTGTCCCATCAGGCCATTTACACAAGGTGGTGTGAGGACAGGTGCACTACAAAAACAACCACAGGCCTCATCTTAGAGGTTCCTGGTGAAATCAGAGCCGTGGGACTCACAAGGTGATGTGTTTCTCCATCCCGACTGCGCTCCATGAGGAATCGTGAAATAAACGGCCAGCATATCAACCAGAACGGATTCCCAGGGTCCCCTGAACTTTTGCTTCATCCCCTTGCCTGCAAGGTGGAACGTCAGGTGTGGGAGAGCGTTTGGACGGCCTCCCTCCGCCCCTCGTGTGTGGGACTGCCGTGTTTAGTGACAGAGCACAGGGAGGGTGTGGCCGCCAGACTGGGGCAGATGGGAGGGACCCCATAATTCTCTCTTTCAGCAGACCCACTGGCCGCCGATCCTTTTTCCAAGCCCAATTCAAAGTGCTGTTCTGTACCTCTAAAGCAGTGGTGTCCAAACTTCGGCCCTCCAGATGTTTTGGACCACAACTCCCTCAGTCCTTTGTCACTGACAATACAGGCTTGGGATTCTGGGAGTTGTGCTCCAAAACATCTAGAGGGCGGAAGTTTGGAGAGCCCTGTTCTAAAGCCCTAAAGTCATTCATACAGCCGGAGAGGGCCATCTTCAGAGGTGCTGCTCTTCCTTCCTTTCCTTTTGGCAAGTTGGTAACCATACCTTTTCTGCCTGCCTGCCAGTGAAGGGTTGGGTTGATGGGGTCCACTTTAAGCAGAGAGGACACGGCACGACCATCAGGGCCGAGACAGGGTCAAAGATGGGGTGAATGGCTTAAGATAGGTTGCCTCCTGAAACGAAAGCCAAAATCATACCATATGCAAAGGCTTGGGGGACCACGTTGTTGGCAATGGAAGGACATCCTTCTGCCACAGCCCAGAGCAGCAGACCAGTCTAAGGGAATCACACACAGCCTTATGCGTATTGTGCCACTTGCATGAAGCAAGTAATAAAAACATGGATGGGTGGGGGGGGTGTCGAACAATACAGTATATAGATTAGAAAGGCCAGACTGTCTTCCTTCTTGTTCCCTTTCTTTTCCAAGTCTGTAGGTGGATTGCTAATCTTAGGCTTCCTTCTTTCCTCCTTCTTTCTCCCAAGTGTCTCTTTCTTCTTTTCCTAGCTAGAAATTGTCAGGCTGCACATGGCTGCTTCATATTGGCTGCTGAGCACACCTGCACATTTGGAAACCAGCTTTAGGGGTTTCCGTAAATTAAATTGAGCAAACGGATCCTCTTGCCCTGTCTGAACATTGCCTTTCCACCTCGAAATTCCAATTTCCAGAGGCCTTATCCTTCAATGCCAGGGTTATAACTTTATGGAAGGGAGGTCTGAATAGCTCCGTGAGTTAGGGACCTGGCTGTGGAGCCAGCGGTTCCCCATTGTGCATTTCAGACAAACCAGTGGCCTTGGGCAACCAGGAATGGTCAACCACTTTTGCTCACTCTCTATCTAGAACACCCTGCAAAGGATAGCCAAAAGTCAGAATAGCTTTAATGACTGATGATGATGATGATGATGATGATGATGATGATGATGATGATGATGATGATGATGATGATGATGATGATGATGATTACAGAAAAAGAAATGGCTAAATAATAAAGAGAGCAGGACAATAAACTATAAATATTTGTAAAGAAGATGGAAAAGGAAATTGGGTCCTCCCCCCCACAGGTACTGTATTTCCAAAATTCACTAGATCAGAATTTCACTGCTTTTGGTATGGAGAAAATGAAAAGGTATATAAAACCACCAAGAGACGTATCACCTATAGAAACATTGGTTCACCCCAATGTTTTGAACTCTGAGAAAATTTAGACCTATACAAATATTTTAGATGTAGAAGGGAAATTAACAGCGAAACAAGACCTTATTAAGACCATGTCTTTCATTTATCATGGTGGCCTTTAAGGCAAGCATAATCCACATATGAAAGAGATTTTGAAATTTATGATTTTTATAAAGAACAGGCAACGTTTGATCAAATAATTTTGTCATCTGATGATCAATAAAGAAAATACAGAGTATAAGTTTCACTCAAAGAGGAAAATGGAAGATGAGCAACTGAAAGAAATCAAAAAAGAATTATAAATGAATATTTTAAGGAAGCGTTCCAAAAGAAAAGACAAGGTGAAGAAGATTTACAAGTCAGAAGTAAAATCTCTGAAATACAAAAGAAGAGGCTAAATGATAAGATTACAGTAGATGAAATTAAGGAGGTAATTGGAACATTAAAAATGGGGAAGGCTCCAGGCCTAGATGGTTTTACGACTCTGTTTTACCGGCAGTTTCAAGAGGGGTTAGGGGAAAGAATGGAGAAATTATTTAATGATATAATGCAAGGGAAAGGAATCCCAGAAACATGGAAGGAGACAGAAATTATCCCTATTAAAAAGCAAGGTAAAGCAGAAGAACAAGTAGCTTCATATAGACCAATCACATTGGCTAATCAAGATTACAAAATTTTTACAAAAATATTAGCTAAAAGATTAGAGGTTGCAATTCCAGATCTAACACAGGAGGATCAATATGGGTTTGTCAAGGGAAGATATATAGGTGATCCAATAAGAATAGTAATGAATATAATGGCAGATGCCAAAAGGAAACAAAGTAAAGTAACAATGGTAAAATTGGATATTAAACAAGCTTTTGACTCGGTAGGAAGAGAGTATTTACTAAAGTTATTAAAACAGATGGATATTATAGGTCCCTATGCAAATGCAGTAAAGGAAATTTATAAAGAAAACTTTGCAAGGGTAAGAATAAATGGATCATTAACAGAAAAGTTTAAAGTGGAAAGAGGTACAAAGCAGGGATGCCCTTTATCTCCCCATTATTTGCATTAGCGATGGAACCATTGGCCCAAAATTTGAGAGAATGTGCTCAAATAAAAGGATATAAAATAGGAAAAGAGGAAATAAAGTTAAACATGTTTGCGGATGACTTAATTTTAATATTGACTAACCCATTAGAAGCAGCAGGTCCCCTGTTTAATATATTAAAGAAATTTGAAAAAATATCAGGACTAGAAGTAAATTTACAAAAATCAGAAATTATGTTTCTAAACGTTCCTAGGAAGGAGCAAGATCAATTAAGATTGCAAATGAAAATGGGAAAGGGGTTAAAAAAATGATTTATTTAGGAGTGGTATTAACAAAAATTGGGAAAAACTAGGTAAGGAAAATTATAACAAAACTTGGAGAAAGATCCAGAAAATAATAAAGGGCTGGAAAGATAAAAAAATGGGAATACTGTCAAAAATTAGGGCTTTGAAAATCTTTATAGTTTCAAAATTGTTATATTTATTTCAGGTTCTCCCAATATTACTTTCAGAAAAGATTTTAAAGAAATGGGACACATCATTAAGGAAATGGGCTCTTGGCAAGAAAAATCAAAGAATTAAACATAAAATCCTATATGCAATAAAAGAAGAAGGAGGATGGAGTATGCCCTCTTTGGAAAAGTATTATATAGCCTTCCAATTAAAATGGGCAATGAAGGTGGAGGAATACCCCACACCCAAATGGAAAAGAGTAGAAGATGCAATAAATAACTCAGCAGGTTACTTAGGGATATTTGATAGAGATAAAAGAATACTGAAAGAAGTTAAGGGACCAAGGCAAGTAACAATGGAAATTTTAATAAAAAGGACGAAAATAGGTGGAGTATCGAATTGGGGCCCTTTAGAACAGTTTAATAAAGAGGGGAAGATTTTGTCACAAAAAGATATAAAGAATCTAAAAGAGAAAGGATATTACAAAATCAAAGATATGCATGAATTAATGTCAACAGGAGGGGCAATAAATAAATTAAAAGGGATATTAGGGAATCAAAATGGATGGTGGCAGAAAGTATGAAAAGGAAATATGATCAATGGTTCCTTTCTCTTAAGGGAAAAGAAGATAGACAATGGGAAGTGGTGTATAAGAAATATGAAGAAAAAAAGGTTGGAGCAGGAGAGATCTATAGATATTTGGTTAGATTGGGAAATCAGAATGAAAATTTAATTAAATATAATTGGGAGGGAGATATGGACTTAAATACAGAAAAGATTCAGGCTATATTATGGGGATAAGAGAGGTAAAATTGAAAAAATTAAGGATATGCAATTGAAGATATTGCATAAATGGTATTATACCCCACAGAAATTAAATAGAATAAATAATAATATATCACAAAATTGTTGGCATTGTAAAAAGAAAAAGGTACTTTTGTACATATGATATGGAACTGCGAGAAAATACAAACATATTGGAGGAAAGTAGAAAATTGGTTATCAGAAATTACAAAGAAAAGGATTGAGCTAAAAATAGACTATATTTTCTTAGGCCTAGTAGATAGAGAAAACAATGGAGAAGCGTAAAAAGATTGTCTACTACGGAATAGCAGCAGCTATAATGGTACTAATGGGTGGATGGAAGGACCAAAAGAAATGGAAATATGATAAATGGAAAGATTATATACATGAATTTTTCAAAATAATTGGATACAAAGTATGCAAGAAGAAAACATAGAAGGGAAACATAGAATTCTAAAGGAGTGGGAGAAATATATAAATTGGATAAAAGGAAGCCTGAGAACGAGAAATGGGCTAGACTATTCCATCATGCCTTAATAATGTTCAACATGAAAGGATAGTGATTTCGGCTTGCTGGGGGAGGGGGTCAATGAGGAAGAGACTAAACGATGATGTAATGTTTTGGAAAATTGTAAAGATTGAAATATATGCTGTAACTTCCTCAATAAAAAAGCTTAAAAAAAAAAAAAAAAGAAATCATGGTTCAATGGGTGAAAAGTAGTGGGCATTACATTGAACTAGAGCAGGCATGCCCAAACTTTGGCCCTCCTGATGTTTTGGACTACAACTCCCAGAATTCCAAGCCTGTATTTCCAATGGCAAAGGACTGTGGGAGGTGTGTTCCGAAACATCTGGAGGGCCAACGTTTGGACATGCCTGAACTAGAGAAATGGCAAAAGCTGTGGAATGGAAACTGTAAAATGACAATAAGGACATCAGCCTCATAGCACAGTGGTTAAATGCCTGCACTGCAGGTAAAACTGTGCTCACCACCTGGGGATCAGGAAGGGATACCTACAGATGAAGAAATAATTAAGATTTTTTGACTTTATGGAAATGGACAGACTTCCTTTGAAGTTTAAAGAGAAGAAGATGCAGAATACTTTAAACCTGAAATATCTATCAATTTTTAAAAAGAGAAGTAGCAATTAAAGTTCTAATGTGTATGAACTAAGGAACCCATGTAAAATGATTTTAAGAAACATGGATTGATTTATTAATAGAAAACTAATAAAATGTTTAATAATAAAAGAGGAAAACATTTGGTCTTTATTGGGACTGCTAGCACCCCGGCCTTCATTTCTTATCCCTGATCCAGGCAGGATGGGAAGGGTCCCTTCAGAACACCCAGACCGTTGGGGCCTAACTGTCATCAACAGCAAACCCACCAGAGTTCTGAGGACGCTGGCTTTCAGTTGACCAGCCTCAGGAAGACGACAGGATGCTGCTGTGGATCCTGCTCGTTCTCCTGGCGTTGGTGTTGACCCTCTGGGTGCTTCTGAAACACCAACACATTCAAAGGGTCAGGAATGAAGCCAGAAATTGTCAGGCGAGATCCTGGATTCCCCAGATGCTTCACTCTGTCTTTTCTTTCCTTCTTCCTGGTCGGCTTCCTGCTTGGTTGAAGGCGGAGGCTCCAAGAAGGAGGCGCCCACGGATGACGCCAAAGCCTCGACCCAGGTGATGGTTTCTTCTTCTACCCCTTCTCCTCATCCAGAATGACAGCGAGGCCACCTCTGTAAACCACCATGACAGGGGGCCACAAGGGACCAGCGTAGCCAAGGATTAAGAGGAATGGGATGGTGTAATCATTGGGGAAAGAGATGATCCCTCTGAAGGATCCCAGTGGAGAGGAGTCCTTTTCTATCTAGTGGTTCTGCAATGTATTTTTATTAGAGCTTTCTTTTCTTTTTAAGGGCCAGTTTTAAATTCTTTTTTTTTAATATTTCAAGGGAGGAAAACCCTCCACCTGAGGCAGCACCGATTCTGAACTCCCTCAGCAGAGGAGGCTAAGTGCAGAGGAGTAGAGCTTGGTGGCTGTGGGGTGGTGGTACTTCAGAGGGTCAGCAGAGGGTCCCTGGAAAGAATTCTTTTCAGGGGGAAACTTTGTGGGATCCCCCGGCGGGCCCTGAACCACCACTGGCTTCCATTCTACTTTTACCTTTTTCCCTTTCCCCACAGGGTCATCTCTTCCACCTCAGTGGAGGAGTATCTGAACAAACTGAGCAATTTGGCTACAACATCAGCTCCCAGAAATCCTCAGGCCGTTGGATGCCGAACGGTCCGTTTCCTGGGAGGGAAAGAGCCAGAGCATCCAGGTCAGCCACTCAACAAGGGAGATTTGGAAAAGCACTGGACGCATCTTCCTTCTGTGGCCACCCAAAAGGCCAAGTGTTCAAAACTACCCACCTCTCGCTTGCCAGCTGCATCTCAACCTGAACGATCATTGAAAAGCTCCAGCACCACGGCCTGTCCTTCGGATCTCTCACACCTAAATCCGTCGGAGCGTCTCTTGCGACTCAAGCAACGCTGGCTATGGGTACAGGGAGGCCGTCTGACGCCAGGAGACCCTCCCAGAAGCAAACGGCCCCTAATCCTCCTCCGTATGCCACGCATTCTAGGAGAACTTCAGGAAAGGCAAGAATGCCGCCGAAGAAACCCAGTGCCACCCATTCCACCTAAGACACACAGGATGCCCATGGCAGGCCCTCAAAAGGAAAGAACAAGAAATACCACAACATACCCAAAGCCATGGCTCCCAAACAGGCCTAGGGTCCAAAGAAACGGGACACGCAACACCAACCACGGAGGGAGTACAGAATACCCAGAACCTGACGGCCCACAACAACATGGCTGTGAGATCAACCCAATAAGAGAAGAGACCCATATTCAAGAAAATATGCACAGCGACCGATGTGAGGGGCCAGCAATGAACAACAACGAGGGAAATGCAACAAAAATGCAGGCCAATATTTCTGAGACCGGGCACAGCGACCAATGCGAGGGGCCAGAAATGTACAACGATGAGGGCAATGCACCAATATTGCAGGCCAAAATTTCTGAGACCGGGCACAGCGATCAATGCGAAGGGCCAGCAATGGACAACAATGAGGTCAAAGCAACAATAATGCAGGCCAATATTTCTGAGACCGGGCACAGTGACCAATGCGAGGGGACAGCAATGAACAAAGACGAGGGAAATGCAAGTAAAATGCAGGCAAATATTTCTGAGACCTGGCACAGTGACCAATGCGAGGGGCCAGCAATGAACAACAACAAGGACTATCCAACACTGCCTCGGGCCAATGTTCCAACCAGCAGAGTCAATGAGGAAAGCGAGGGGCCAGAACTCAAAAACAACCAGGGCAATTCAACAATGCTGCAGCCCAATGTTCCAACCACTGGGCAGAGTGCCCAACACAAGGGGCCAAAGCGAGGCAGCCATGAAAGCAGCACAAGAACACCACTGCCCAATATTGCAGCCAGCAGGCTCAGTGAGCAAAGCAAGGGGCAACAATCCAAGAACCACAGGGGTATGAGAAGGAACCCAGAGCCCGATACTGCTAGAAAGAGGCACCGGGCACCAACGGAACAGCCTCGCCCTAATGGCTATGGGGAGTCTCCAAGAAGCCAAGCACCCGGCATTCCTGCCCACACACTTGGGGCCCAAAGCCAGGGCCCAGGCCCTGATGCCCACGGGGCCACGGCAAAGAGCACAAGAGAGGGGATTGGAGGGAAATGGCATAGGTGGCAACAGAAGACCCAACGGCATGACCGCCAAAGGTCCAGGAGACGAAAGTCTCATTTTCCAAAGAGACCGTGCCAGGGACAAAGTGAAGGGCCTCCCCGCAATGACCACATGGACCAGAGAATGAGGGGTGAGCCCGAAATAGCCGTGAAGAGGTCCTGGGCACAAAGTGAGGGGCCTCGGCATGACAAACACGGAGGCAGAACAAGTCCAGAGCCCTGTGTCCCTCGAAAGAGACTCATGCCAGAAAGTGCTCAACTGCACCAGGACAGCCCCATGGACACGACAGAAGCCGCACAGCCTCCTGTTGGAGGGACCAGGCAGCAGGCCCTAAACCCATTCCCTCCCCAAAGTAGCCCCACAGACGATAGAAGGAGGGCAGTGCCAGGCATTCCTGCCAGCAATCTCAGGCTCCAACAGGATGGGCCAAACCACCCCAGCCAGAGTGGCTTAAAAAGCAGCCCGGACCCCAGCGTTCGAAGCAAGAGGCCCTTAGCAGGAAGCCCAGCACCGCCCATTCCTGGCAACATGGTCACCATCCAAAGAAACGGGGGGAAACCATGATGGCCGGGATACAAGAACAAGGAGCCGGCAGCCCCACCTCCCAACCAACAGTCACTGGCACCAAAGCATGGGGCTAAAGCACAGTGGCCATGTTGACATAACCTGGAGCCACATAGCCCTCATGCTAAGTAACATTCTCAGGGACCATAGCAAGGGGACAATCCACCAGGGCCGTGGGCGCGTAACAAGGGCTCAGGCTGACGACATTCAAACTCTCATTCTCAGGGTCCAAAGTAATGAGCAAAACCACCATGGCCAGAGTGGCATAATATGGAGCAAGGTAGTCCTCACACTGTGCCACATTCTCCAGGATGAAATTGAGGGGCCACACCCCCATGGCCATGGGGTAACAACAACAAGCAACAACCCCCAAATTCCAGGGCAGAAGCCCCATCATGATGGCCATGGGGGCATATATTCGAGCCCAGTCTCCCACACGAAAGCCACGAGTCATCAGGCACAAAGCGAGGGGCCACGCCAGGACCACCAAAGCCCTTCCAGTAGAACCCCAGATACCTCAGGGCACCTTCCACCAGCCCAAGGACCCAGCCCTCAAAGCCACAGGCCCCGGGTTCCAAGTCCTTTCCCTCTCCCACCAAAACCAGCACCCCAAATGGCAACCCAAGGGGCTGGCGCTCCCAACAAGAGGCCCCGGGTTCCAAGTCCTTTCCCTCTCCCGGCAAGCCTTGCAGCCCAAGGGGCCTGCGCCTCCAAGAAGAGGCCCCGGGTTCCAAGTCCCTTTCCTCTCCCTGTAAACCTGGCAACCCCAAGTGGCAAACCAAGCGGCCTGCTCTTCCAACAAGAGGCCCCGGGTTCCCAGCCCTTGTCCCAACTCAGATGGTGCTGGCCCCATCACAACAACCCCTAAGGCCTCCAAGGACATCTTTAAGAAGCCCCGAGCCCCGTTGCGCAACCACAGAACCCGTCGCCTTCACCGGTCGAAGGTCTCCTGGCCCTCCTTCCAGGGTGCCCATCCATCATCCATGGGGCCCTAAAGGAGCAACAGCCAATTATTTCAAACTTTCGCTTTATTTGGATTTATATATGGAGGCAATCCATCAGTTTTTGAAATTTATCCCATATTTCAAAATATTTCAAAATAAATGAATAAATTCCAGGTATTCTCACTTCCCATCCTCCCTTAAACGTAAACTTTAACATTGTTTATATCAAGCTTCCCATATCCTTCAACCCGCTATTTATACCTAGTCTTGATGTTGAAGCCAAAAGGGGTCTTTGTCCCATTAACATCTCTCCTTCCGTTTGAGAGGCTCCTTCTTTCTTTCAATTCAAGAGGCTCCTTTTGTACCATTTAAGAGACCCCCACCTCGACCCCCTCCCGACCTCACCTACTTATAGTTCAAAACAAAATTGTTCCTTGAAATATATGTATCTTTATTTAGACACTTAGAGACATTTAGGTTTGGACATTTAGAATACACTACCTCTTTGCTTGACCAGAGTGTGTGCTGTTCTTTTTCTTCCGTGGAAGGGGAATCTGGGAAGGGTGGTGGGAAAGAGACCATGCCCGTGGGATGGTGCAAGGGCAGCAAGCACAGTGAGATTACTGTCATCCCGTCACTGGGTTTCAGCCAGGGATGTTTTGGGTCTAACCTTTGATTCATGGCTGTCACACACCTCTCTTCCCCTCTGCTTCATGGGATCATCAGCACTTCCCTCTCCAGGAGTTGTGTTGGCTTGGGGCTTAAGACTCATTTTCTCCTGTGTTGGGAGGGGAAGGGAGAAGCAGGTGACTGCACAGAAGGCTGCTCCAGTGGCCCAGTGGCCTTTCTGGGCAGCCTGCCTTCCAGAAGGAGCAATTCTGAGAGTTCAGCCTAAATGCTGCCCTTTTCTTCTGGGCAAAGGCTGCAAAACTTTCATGGGGCAAGAGGGCGATTGGAGAAAGGCACCCCACCTTCAAACCTCACCTGCAGAAAGCGAGGCCCGTTTGGCCAAGTCCCAAGAAGCAAAAGAAGTAGGGATGTTTACAGCTAATCCTTCCGGGGGGTGGGGGGATGGGAGGTGCTGGAAGGAGAAGAGGGTTTCCTCTGAAGTGTCTTGGAAGACAATAAAAGAGAAGAGCCACGTCCAGAGTCAAGTCAGAGCTCAGGAGATCCCAACTTGGAAAGGGCCACCAGGAGCTGTCTGAGGAAGGCACCCCTGGGGCTGCCCTTTCCCCACAACTCAATGGAGGTCTCAGATGCCTCTTCTGGGCCAACACGGATGACAGTGGCGGGATGGGGGCCTCGGAGCTGAAGCCAAGGTTTGCCAGCCACTCTCACAGAACAGCTGGGCCTGTCATGGGTGGGCCACGTGGAACAATCCATAATGGGATTTCAACCCATCCCTGGTCGGCTTTGGAAGAAGAGGAAGGACAGAAGACTGGGTGGTGAACACAGGTTGAGCCAGCAGGCATAGCAGGAAGGCAGGGGGGAAAGGTGCCGCCCATCTTCCCTGCAGAGGTGCTGTCAATTTTCTAAAAGTCGCATCATGGTAGTCGGTCAAACACGGAAAGCTTGACTGAAGAGAAAGGCTTTCGCTTGCTTGCAGACAGGCAGGAAAGCTGGACCAGCCTGGCCTCCAGTGGGAGGGAGTTCCCATGTCTAGGTGCAGCCACAGCAGAGGGCCTCTCCCGTGTCCCCCTGCCCCAAACACCTCTCAGGAACGTGGGACCCACGTTCATATTCCTGTTCTTAAACTCTGGGGGCAAACTTACAGTGTAAAGGGAGAGGGGCTCTATTTAGAGGGATTGGCACAAAGGGCACTCATTCAAAGATGAGGATGTACCCATATTAGACAGAGAAGAGAGGTGGTTTGAGAGAGGGGTCAGGGAAGGCATTCATGTGAGCATTGAAACCTCCTCTCTCAACAGAGCTGGGGGCCTCAGGCATAGTCTGTCGGCTACTTATCCGGGTGTGCTTTCCACAATATCCAGACAAATCAAAAAGCCTTCACCACCAAGGCCATAGCTGGGGATCCAAACTTCATAGGTTTCATCACCTTGGTCCATTGTTCACCTTAAGGCTAGGGATACTGTTTTCTACCTAACAAACACATTCACGTCATCGTTCATCTTATGAGCCTATTTCAGACAGGCTGATGAGAGGTCAAAGCTGACTATAAGATGGAGGACTCACCACTAGCTTTCTTCAGACTGACGAAGCTGTTTGGATGAGCAGCAAAACATTTCTATCCCCCAAGAAAAAAATTTCCAGTTGCCATGACTCAACTTCCAGATAAACTCTCCTGGATGACGTAGAACCATCACAGACTAGAAAAGAGATGTGATGCTTCTGAATAACTCAGGAAATCTGTTAGTGCAGAAGAGAAAACTATATCTGCAAATACCTTTCAGGTATCACCAGTGGAAGTGCAGCACTGCTAAGTATTCACACGTATGCTCAAATGCTTTCTCTTTCAGTAGGAATAACTCTGTATCAGCTCTTCATATGCTTACACAGACGGAACACAATCAGGTCTACGATACAAACTTCTCTCCCCGCCTTGGTCATAATAAGAACAAGAGCGTGCCTGATCTTGGCGGTCTATCACCCCTGATCTTCGCAGCCCAGGTGCTGCTTTGATTCCAAAGGACCACGTGAACAGGAGGGGTGCAGGTTTTTCCAGTAAGATCAGGAGACCCTCCCCTAGAAAGATCTGGGCTTCTTGCTCTTTCCAAGAGGAAGAACCCTCATGAATCCCCAATGTTTCCTTGGAAGAATCACAAGGGTTTCCATCAGAGAGACCCAAAAAATACCTCTGTCTTCTCCAAGCTGGGAACTCTTGGCCCCTGGGCCGGACTTTGTACAAGCACTAGGGCATGCAAAGGGGGTGTGGTGGCTCAGTGGACTAAAGTGCTGAAACAGCCAGCTGCAAAGTCAGCAACTCAACGGTTCAAATCCCGGGTGCCATGCAGCGGTGTGAGCTCCCGCCGTTAATGCCAGCTCCTATCAACCTAGCAGTTAATAATAATAATAATAATAATAATAATAATAATAATAATAATAATAATAATAATAATAATAATAATAATAATAATAATAACCTTTATTGTCATTGTACAACCAGTGTACAGTGAAATTGGCTGAGCCTTCCTCCCTCCCCCCCAACACCATCCCACTAAAAGCCATTCAATCTGATTTCACTCTGTGTGCTTGCTGCACAACTTGCCAGCCCCACGAGTCTGTCACGAGTTATCACATCTAGACTTGGGCACGACTTGGCGAAATTCTCGTTTCCGTTTCCGTTCCTCATTTCCGTTACGTAACGGAACGAATAACGACAATTTCTCTGCCAGAACTCAAACTCGAACCGACTAAAGAAAAATTGGGTCTGATTTGTCGTTGTCATTGCTGGCATCGCAGCGATCGCGCGATGCGAAGCGGCACAGAAAAAAAGTTTTAAAAATTAAAAAAAACCCGATTCCCGGCCAAAAAAGTAGGCGAAAATCTGCCTGCCTGAGTGAGGGCACCTCCCAGAGGGATGGTTTCTGGGGGTCCCCGGCCTCCTCCCCCTCCTCTCCTGGGCTGCGCATCCTCGTCGTCTTGCCAACTCGCCAAGCGGCGGCACAGAAAAAAGTTTTAAAAAAAACCCGATTCCCGGCCAAAAAAGCAGGCGAAAATATGCCTGCCTCCGTGAGGGCACCTACCAGAGGGGTGGTTTCTGGGGAGGGGGTCCCGGCCTCCCCCCCTCACCTGTCCTGGGCTGCTCTGGTGGGGGGCATCCTTCCTCGTCGTCAACTTGCCGAGTCACCATGCCATGCGGTGCGGGAGGGGGTTCCAAAATGGGGCGACCACAATATTTATTTTGAAGTCGTGGTCCAAAAACACACCAAAGCACCACAGAAACATGCGAAAATAGCTATTTTAAAACTGCCTGAATTTTTACAGTAGCAGCAGTGGGTTTTTCTTGCAACAAAACGTCTCCATTGATTTTATTTTATTTTATTTTTATTTTTATTTTTTTACACCTGCGCAGTGAGCGCAATGATGGGCTGGCCATGGGAGTGGACCAGGCAAATTTTTGGAGCCATTCCACCAATTGAATGGCCACTTGACCAGGTTTTGACCGAGACTTCTGGGATGTGCCAGTCGGACATAAAAAGCCCACTACCCTAGCCCGAGCCCGAACCCTAACTCTAAGCCTAACCCATACGCCAGGACACTGTCCTTCTTAGTGGGTCAGAGAGGCACCCAGAGGTGCACCCCAGTAACTCACCCTAACCTTACCTGTAACCCTAAGCCTAGCCCTTGTGCTGCTGCTAACCCTAACCCTAAGCCAAATCTGGACTCGCATTGCACTCACACGCAAGTACAGTTTCCTTCTTAGTGAACCACAAAGCGCCCAGACTGAGGGAGCCTTCCCCCAGTGTGCGCTGTGACACTGCACTTATACCAGCAGTGGGCCTGTGGTCAAAGAGGCACCCAAAAGAGAGGTGCCTCTGCCACTCAATGGTATGCATATCCAATTACATAAGAACATAAACATAAGAAGAGCCATGCTGGATCAGGCCAAAGGCCCATCTAGTCCAGCTTCCTGTATCTCACAGTGGCCCCACCAGATGCGTTTGGGAGCGCATGAGACTAGATATCTGTCTCCTGATACCACTCCCCTGCATCTGGCCCTTGAAGTACCCTGGTTTAAAGCCTAGAGATTACACATCTCCATCATGGTTTGTAACCCGTGATGGACTTTTCCTCTAGGAATCTGTCCAATCCCCTTTTGAAGGCATCCAGGCCAGATGCCATCACCAGATCCTGTGGCAGGGAGTTCCATAGACTTACAACGCGCTGGGTGAAAAAATATTTTCTTTTGTCAGTTCTTACTCTCCCAGCACTCAATTGGTTATGCATACCATTTTGTAGCGGGCCAGAGGAGGCACCCACCCCAGAGAGGTGCCTCTAGGAGCCCGCCACCCCCCCAAACCAGTACTAACGACAGACGAAAAAACGACAGACGAAACGACAAATTTTTGAAAAATTTTGTGAAAAACGGAAAAAAGGCGAAACGGGCCGGCTCCAACACACGACAACTCGAAAACGTCATTTTCCCTGGTTGTGCCCATCTCTAATCACGTCTCATTTAACAGTGAAAAAGCCCACGGATAAAAACTGTTTTTTTGCCTGTTGGTATGGCAAACTGGGGTGTGAGACATCCCTGATGATATTCCTTGCTCTCCTAAGACAGCAGTCCCTGGCGATGTCATCCAGTGGACTCAGGGGACAGCCCATAATATTTTTTGCTGTGTTCACATGTACTTAGATGTAAAATGTAAGCAGATCAATGGGTACCACCGAAAAAAGTGGGAAGGTAAAACAGTGTTTCTGTGCAGCCATGCCGGCCACGTGGCCACGGAGTTGTACAACACTGGCTCTTTGGCTTGAATACGGAGATGAGCACCGGCCCTAGAGTCGGACACGACTAGCATGCATGTGTGTGAGGAACCTTTACCTTTTTAGGGCATGCAAGGAAGCAGGGAGGATGCTGCAGCAACGGAGCTGGTTGGCTGGGCAGGTGACGTGCGGGGGGAACGGACGGAGGCAGGGAGGGCAGGCAAACAGTGAAACTGCAAGCTGAGGTCTCCATCAGGTATGGGGAGGGGCCAGCTGGTGGGGATGCATGACAGGCTGAGCCGGTGGGGAGAAGAGGCTGTGGGCTGCTTGAAATATGAAAGTGGCCCGCATTTGGCCCCCAGGCCTGACTTTGGACATGCCTGGCTTCTGTATTTCTCAGAGAATTCTCTTGATTTATGAATTGAATCCCGTCAGTATTTTCTTGAATTCCAGTTAATCAGTATCCCTTCAAGTTCACTCCTTTTCCCATTCAGTTTGGTCGTCAAGAATTGATATTGTTCCTCGCCTCTCTTGAGTCTGTTAGGTGTTTATTGGACCTGAGTAATCTCTGGTTTTCCACTTCCAATTCATTCCATCTCTTCTCTGAAGACCCAACGGTTTCCTCTTGGACTCTTTCCAATGGGCCTCCATGCTACCCTGGAGCTTCTGGATCCTCTGAGAACCATTCAGGACAACCCAACGGCAAGGACTGACACGAATGAGATCGGAATACCTTTGTTTTCTCTTTTGTATGGAGCCCAGAAAGAGAAATAAAACATATATCCAATCTTTCATCTGTTGGAAGCAAGACATTGCAGGTGGGGATGGTCCATGTGTCCCAGGAAATCCTGACGAAGGACCTCTTCTGGATGGGACCCGCATCCTCCCTCTCTTTCCCCCGGGTCTTCCTCTTTGGTGCTAAGGGAGCCTGAAGCTTCCCTGGATTGCTCCCAGAAGTCTCCTCTTCAAAGCCCTTTCTGTGAAATGGGTTTCCTGGATGAACTTCCAGGAAACCTTTGCAAAAACTCTGTGTCAGCTGGAGCATCTCTTCCACAGCTTCCTCCTCCCAACTCTAAGGGGCCTGGTACTAATTGGAAATTAATGGGAATCTTTTGAAAAAGAGGCTAGCTGCAGTCTGCAGAAGTGAGCAGAACCAGGAGAAGGGTTGCAGCACTAAATTCTTTCCTGCTCAGAACCTACTTAGAGGGGCCTCGCAGCAGAGACAGGAGGGGAAAACAGAGAAGGAGGAGGAAGGAAGGAAAAAGGAAGGAAGGAAGGAAGGAAGGAAGGAAGGAAGGAAGATGGAAGAAGAAGGAAGGAAGGAAGGAAGGAAGGAGGAAGGATGATGAGAGATGGAAGAGAGGAAGGAAGGAGTGGATAATGAGAAGAGAAGGAAGAAAGGAAGGAAGGAAGGAAGAGAAGGAAGGAAGGAAGGAAGGAAGGAAGGAAGGAAAGGAAGGAAGGAAATGAAGGAGGAAGTAAAACAAAGAGAAGGAAGGAAGGAAGGAAGGAAGGAAGGAAGGAAGGAAGGAAGGAAGGAAGGAAGGAAGGAAGGAAGGAAGGAAAATGACAGTCATTGGTGGTTTTGCAGAAGATTTCTCGTACTCATTTGTATGTGTAGATCAACAAAGTGAACCAATTTGTAACATTTAGGTAGAATTTGCCTCCATATCTTTGGCGAGAGGCGAAGGTGTTGAGTGCTGTGACATTTGCTGCCCGGAGGATGTGTTAGGAGCAGGGCAGTGCCTGTGCTTTCTAACCCTAGTGGGTGAAGGATCGGCTCCGGGGGGTCAAGGCTAGGACTGACAGAATCAGTCCCATCCCTGCAACAGGCGCTGAGCTCCTGTCCCCTGTGGATCCTGAGGGTTGGCCGATATAGGAACGGTTTCTCCCCACAGACTTGGCCTGAGCTCCTGTGACCCAGGGAGTCATCTTGCTCCGGTTCCTTCGTGCCCCTGGATCCTCCCAGGGGCTCCTGGTCTGTTAGTTACCCTCTAGACCACAGTATCCTCCTGACCCATCTCTCTGAAATGACTTGAATGGAATATAGGATAAACTATTAGTAAATGTATTTCAAAAGGTGGGTTTTAACCTACTAAGAAGCAAATGGCCTGAGTCCAAGCTAGCTTAAAAGAATTAAATCTCTCAGCATGAACCTACTCAGGTGCTAAGGTCACCAGGAGAGACCATTCTCTCAATCCTGCCACCCTCACAGGTACATCTCATACAAACACATGAAAGGGCCTTCTCTGTTGCTGCAACCAGACTCTGGAAGTCCCTCCCACTGGAGGCCAGGACTGTCCCATCTCTGCTGTCTTTCCGGAAACAGGCAAAGTCCTTTCTCATCAGGAAAGCTTTCCCTGAATGATGTACTATCTATTATGTATCTTTATATGAACTACCACACATGGCACCACAGACTTTGTGTTTATAATATCAATTCATAACTGTATTTATATACAGTATCTCCTTGTATCATTGCATTGACACTAGGTTCTCATTGTTAGCTTTCGTCCCTCATAACTCTTAGATGGTCTACGGTGCATGAGTACACTGAGTGGTTTCATCAATACACCTATGTTTTCAATGTTCCCTCCATCCCTCATAATGGACTTTGAACTCTTTTCTTTAAGTGTTCCCTTTTCACATTAATGTACTCTTTTAAAGCTGTGAGATGTGCCTCAATTCCCTGTTCTCAGTCTTGAGTATGTCTTTAATTTACTGGGCCGTATAAGTGTCCCTCATGAATGCAAGCCACTGTGGGTCCTTTCCCAAGGAGAAAGAAGGGGTAAAAATAATCTGAAATAAAATAAAAATTAATTTCTTTGGGATCTGTTTTATTTCTTCCAATGCCTTCTTTTTGTTTTTCTGTTTCTCATCTCCCTATGATCACATTTTTTCTTTTCCATCCTTTTTGATTTGTATCCATGGTTTCTCTTTCAGATTTCTCAATCTACCTGTTAACCTGTCCTCCACTGATCTCCTCTGAAGCACCCCACACATGACATCCGCTCTCTGTGTATTTAGCTTCCTTTGCTGAGGGGGGTCTCAATCTGTGGTGTCTCCCTCGGATAACGGAATCAGCAGATAACTGAATCAGTGGATACAGGGGCCCCACTGTATTACCTTCCTTCTATGTGTCTGTCTCCCTGAGACGGCCTCAGCTGGTTCCACAGCTTCAGGGAGCTTCCGTGGCCAAATGGGAGTTCGAATCCTGCTCTGGCCCTCTTATCTCCTATATAACCTCCAAAGGAGAAATCTCAGGGGCTCAGAGTCATCAGAGCAAATAGTTCATTGACCCAGGAGGAGGGTAGAGGAGGCTGCATTGTCTTTAGAGCAGGGGTCCTGGGGCTGTCTTGGTGTTGTTGGACTACAGCTCCCATAACAGCCTCGATTTGTGGCTGCTAGTAGCAGCTGATGGGAGCTGGAGTCCTAACACAAGGGCTCCTTTTCCCGGTTCCACAGGCAGAGGCGTTCATCTGTTCACTACACCACCACCCCCATGCATAGACAGGGTCTTAGCAGGAGACCAGATGCTTCTGAGAGGGAAAAACGTGAGGTTTTTGGGTGTGTGTGTCTGTTCCTCTTCCCGGCCTCTGGAATTCCCTGCCACTGGAGGCCAGATTGGCCTCATCTTGGCTCTCCTTCCACAAGCAGGGGAAGGCCAAGCAGACGTTCCCTTCATGGCGGGTTTTCCAAGGAAGGGATGTGCCTTCCTGCTTTGAAGGTGTTCGTACTGGTGCTTCATTTCCTGTTCTTTTTTAATTTGACATTTGCTTAGAGACGGGCACAACCTTTGGCTATTTTCCCTTTTGGCTTTAGTTTTGCACAATTCCCGGGATACGGTATATTGTTTCATGTGTTGTGGTTCATCAAGTTTGCCTCTATCTAATTTTTAGACCCACTAAAGCTCAGCTGACTATTTCTTTATGTCCTGATTTGCGAAACCATAGAGGTCAAAGTGGGTGTGTGCCGTGTTTCTTCCATGACGGTGTAGATGCTTGTTATAAGGCCTTCTTCTGGAAATGGCAGCAGAGTTCCACAAGAAACATCCTGAAACGGGAAGAGAGGGCAGGTGCAATGCCCAAGGAATCCCAGGCAGCACCTGACCCAGGCGTTCTTGCTGCCCGAGGCTTCCGCTTCTCCTGTGTCCCATCAGGCCATTTACACAAGGTGGTGTGAGGACAGGTGCACTACAAAAACAACCACAGGCCTCAGCTTAGAGGTTCCTGGTGAAATCAGAGCCGTGGGACTCACAAGATGATGTGTTCCTCCATCCCGACTGTGCTCCATGAGGAACTGTGAAATGAACGGCCAGCATATCAACCAGAACAGATTCCCAGGGTCCCCTGAACTTTTGCTTCATCCCCTTGCCTGCAAGGTGGAACGTCAGGTGTGGGAGAGCGTTTGGACGGCCTCCCTCCGTCCCTCGTGTGTGGGACTGCCGTGTTTAGTGACAGAGCAGAGGGAGGGGGTGGCCGCCAGACTGGGGCAGATGGGAGGGACCCCATAATCCTCTCTTTCAGCAGACCCACTGGCCGCCGCTCCTTTTTCCAAGCCCAATTCAAAGGGCTGTTCTGTACCTCTAAAGCAGTGGTGTCCAAACTTCGGCCCTCCAGATGTTTTGGACCACAACTCCCTCAGTCCTTTGTCACTGACAATACAGGCTTGGGATTCTGGGAGTTGTGCTCCAAAACATCTAGAGGGCTGGAGTTTGGAGAGCCCTGTTCTAAAGCCCTAAAGTCATTCATACAGCCGGAGAGGGCCATCTTCAGAGGTGCTGCTCTTCCTTCCTTTCCTTTTGGCAAGTTGGTAACCATACCTTTTCTGCCTGCCTGCCAGTGAAGGGTTGGGTTGATGGGGTCCACTTTAAGCAGAGAGGACACGGCACGACCATCAGGGCCGAGACAGGGTCAAAGATGGGGTGAATGGCTTAAGATAGGTTGCCTCCGGAAACGAAAGCCAAAATCATACCATATGCAAAGGCTTGGGGGACCACGTTGTTGGCAATGGAAGGACATCCTTCTGCCACAGCCCAGAGCAGCAGACCAGTCTAAGGGAATCACACACAGCCTTCTGCGTATTGTGCCACTTGCATGAAGCAAGTAATAAAAACATCGATGGGTGGGGGGGGGGGGTGTCGAACAATACAGTATATAGATTAGAAAGGCCAGACTGTCTTCCTTCTTGTTCCCTTTCTTTTCCAAGTCTGTAGGCGGATTTCTAATCTTAGGCTTCCTTCTTTCCTCCTTCTTTCTCCCAAGTGTCTCTTTCTTCTTTTCCTAGCTAGAAATTGTCAGGCTGTACATGTCTGCTTCATATTGGCTGCTGAGCACACCTGCACATTTGGAAACCAGCTTTAGGGGGTTCCGTAAATTAAGTTGAGCAAACGGATCCTCTTGCCCTGTCTGAACATTGCCTTTCCACCTCGAAATTCCAATTTCCAGAGGCCTTATCCTTCAATGCCAGGGTTATAACTTTATGGAAGGGAGGTCTGAATAGCTCTGTGAGTTAGGGACCTGGCTGTGGAGCCAGCGGTTCCCCATTGTGCATTTCAGACATTTCAGACATTTCAGTGGCCTTGGGCAACCAGGAATGGTCAATCACTTTTGCTCACTCTCTATCTAGAAAACCCTGCAAAGGATAGCCAAAAGTCAGAATAGCTTTAATGACTGATGATGATGATGATGATCATAAGAACATAAGAACATAAGAAGAGTCATGCTGGATCAGGCCAAAGGCCCATCTAGTCCAGCGTCCTGTATCTCACAGCGGCCCCACCAGATGTGTTTGGGAGCGCATGAGACTAGGTATCTGTCTCCTGATACCACTCATGGTTTGTAACCTGTGATGGACTTTTCCTCCAGGAATCTGTCCAATCCCCTTTCGAAGGCATCTAGGTCAGACGCCATCACCACATCCTGTGGCAGGGAGTTCCACAGACTCATAACGCGCTGGGTGAAAAAATATTTTCTTTTGTCAGTTCTTACTCTCCCAGCCCTCAATTTGAGTGTATGTCCCCTAGTTCTGGTAGTTTGGGAGAGGGAGAAGAGCTTCCCTCTATCCACTTTACTCATACCCTGCATTATTTTGTATGTCTCAATCATATCCCCCCTCAATCGCCTTTTTTCCAGACTAAAGAGGCCCAAATGTTTTAGCCTTTCTTCATAAGGGAGATGCCCCAGCCCAGTAATCATTTTAGTCGCTCTCTTCTGCACCTTTTCCTGTTCCACTATGTCTTTCTTGAGATGCGGTGACCAGAATTGTACACAATACTCCAGGTGGGGCCTTACTATTGTTTTGTATAATGGCATTATAATGTTGGCTGTTTTATTTTCAATCCCCTTTTTGATAATCCCTAGCATGGAATTGGCCTTCTTCACCGCTGCCACACATTGGGGAGATACCTTCATGGAGCTGTTCACCAAGACACCAAGATCTCTTTCCTGATCCGTCACGGATAACTCAGAGCCCATGAGTTGATAGATGAAGTTTGGATTTTTTGCCCCAATATGCATTACTTTACATTTGGTTACATTAAAACGCATTTGCCATTTCTCAGCCCATTCCCCCAGTTTGGAGAGATCCTTCTGGAGCTCTTCACAATATTATCTGGTTTTTACCACACGGAAAAGTTTTGTGTCATCGGCAAACTTGGCCACCTCACTGTTTATCCCTGTCTCCAGGTCATTTATGAACAGATTGAAAAGCACCGGTCCCAGGACAGAGCCCTGGGGCACACCGCTTTTCACTTCTCTCCATTGTGAAAATTTCCCATTGAAACCTACTCTTTGTTTCCGGGATCTCAACCAGTTCTCAATCCATAAGAGGACCTGCCCTCTTATCCCCTGACTGTGCAATTTTCTCAGCAGCCTTTGGTGAGGGACAGTGTCAAAAGCCTTTTGAAAATCCAGATAGACTATATCGACCGGTTCACCCAAATCCACGTGCCTGTTGACCTTTTCACAAAATTCTAAGAGGTTTGTCAGACAAGATTTACCCTTACAGAAGCCATGCTGATTTTCTCTGAGCAAGATTTGTTCTTTTATGTGTTTTAAGATTTTCTCTTGGATGAGGCTTTCCACCATCTTCCCTGGGACAGATGTAAGGCTAACCGGCCTGTAGTTTCCTGGGTCCCCCCTCCTTCCTTTTTAAAAAATTGGTGTGACATCTGCTATCCTCCAGTCCTCCGGCACTGTGGCCGTTTTAAGAGACAAGTTGCATATAACCGTTAAGAGATCTGCAATTTCATTTCTCAGTTCCCTAATAACCCTTGGGTGGATGCCATCTGGGCCAGGTGACTTGTTAATCCTCAATTTATCAATTAGTCCTAAAACCTCCTCTCTTTTAACCTGTATTTGGTTTAATTCTTTAGTCAAGAGGGGCGGCTCAGGCAGCGGAATCAGATGATGATGATGATTACAGAAAAAGAAATGGCTAAATAAAAAAGAGAGCAGGACAATAAACTCTAAATATTTGTAAAGAAGATGGAAAAGGAAATTGGGTCCCCCACAGGTACTGTATTTCCAAAATTCACTAGATCAGAAATTCACTGCTTGTGGTATGGAGAAAATGAAAAGGTATATAAAAACACCAAGAGACGTATCACCTATAGAAACATTGGTTCACGCCAATGTTTTGAACTCTGAGAAAATTTAGACCGATACAAATATTTTAGATGTAGAAGGGAAATTAACAGCGAAACAAGACCTTATTAAGACCATGTCTTTCATTTATCTTGGTGGCCTTTAAGGCAAGCATAATCCACATATGAAAGGGATTTTGAAATTTATGATTTTTATAAAGAACAGGCAACGTTTGATCAAATAATTTTGTCATCTGATGATCAATAAAGAAAATACAGAGTATAAGTTTCACTCAAAGAGGAAAATGGAAGATGAGCAACTGAAAGAAATCATGGTTCAATGGGTGAAAAGTAGTGGGCATTACATTGAACTAGAGCAGGCATGCCCAAACTTTGGCCCTCCTGATGTTTTGGACTACAACTCCTTGAAGGGATACCTATAGATGAAGAAATAATTAAGAAGATTTTTGACTTTACGGAAATGGACAGACTTCCTTTGAAGTTTTTTTTTAAATGTTTTTTATTAAATTTTAAACTACATACAACGACATAAAAAATAACAGTAAAAAAAAAACTACAACAAACAATATAAGTGCACCCCCATCCCACGGGGCCATCCATACATTCTTATTCGTTGCTCCATCTTCTATTCTTCTAGTAGTCTTCTTAAAGTTCTCTTCTCCAGAATTGTTGTGAGATATTCGTGGACTCTTTCCCTTTTCCTTCGACTAGTACATAATCTAAAAATTTACCCCAGATATCGTAGAAAATGTCTTTTTTCATTTCTCCTCGTTTAACCTTTAAACTGCAGGAGAGTTTATCGTTTATAGCTATATCCCAAAGTTCATTATACCAGTCTTCCATCTTGAATTCTAGTTTTGACTTCCAATTTTTGCTATAATTAATCTAGCAGCTGTCATAAAATTTGCTATTAGTTCCTTTGTTGTAACAACATAATCTTTACTTGTTAACAATGATAATAATGCTATCTCTGGATTACAATCTATATCCATCTTAATCATATTACTTAGCTCTAAAAACACTTTTTTCCAGAACCTTTGGACTATTTCACATTCCCACCAAAGATGCAAGTAAGTACCAAGCTCTTTTTCACATTTCCAACATATCTTAGAGTAAGCAGGATTCATTCTATTTAGTCTTACTGGGGTTAAATACCATCTGGAAACCAATTTGAAGTAGTTTTCTTTTATCCTGACTGACAATGATCTCAAAATTCTCATATTCCAAATTTTTTCCAGTCTTCTTTCTCTATCTGTACATTAAGGTCTTGGTTCCAAACTTCTCTCAAGGTGTTTAACTCCTTCATTTCTGATAATTCCCCTAGTATTTTATATATTTTACGTGTTATTCCTTTCTCTGAATTTTCCTGTTCAGACTCAAGCGATAGTAGGAAATGTTCAAATTTTGTGCATTCTCTGATTTGATTATTTCTCTTTCCCCAGTCCTTTATCCATTTTCCTAGTTGAATATAATTTAACCATGTTAAATCACTGGGTTGCAAAATATTTTTTATATCCTGAACTTCCTTTGAAGTTTAAAGAGAAGGAAGATGCAGAATACTTTAAACCTGAAATATCTATCAATTTTTTAAAAAGAGAAGTAGCAATTAAAGTTCTAATGTGAATGAACTAAGGAACCCATGTAAAATGATTTTAAGAAACATGGATTGGTTTATTAATAGAAAACTAATAAAATGTTTAATAATAAAAGAGGAAAACATTTGGTCTTTATTGGGACTGCTAGCACCCCGGCCTTCATTTCTTATCCCTGATCCAGGCAGGATGGGAAGGGTCCCTTCAGAACACCCAGACCGTTGGGGCCTAACTGTCATCAACAGCAAACCCACCAGAGTTCTGAGGACGCTGGCTTTCAGTTGACCAGCCTCAGGAGGACGACAGGATGCTGCTGTGGATCCTGCTTGTTCTCCTGGCGTTGGTGTTGACCCTCTGGGTGCTTCTGAAACACCAACGCATTCAAAGGGTCAGGAATGAAGCC
Organism: Phrynocephalus forsythii; assembly: GCA_029282475.1. Taxonomy (NCBI): domain Eukaryota; kingdom Metazoa; phylum Chordata; class Lepidosauria; order Squamata; family Agamidae; genus Phrynocephalus; species Phrynocephalus forsythii. The sequence goes on from JAPFRF010000014.1 coordinate 24,777,169, forward strand.
AGAAATTGTCAGGCGAGATCCTGGATTCCCCGGATGCTTCACTCTGTCTTTTCTTTCCTTCCTCCTGGTCGGCTTCCTGCTTGGTTGAAGGCGGAGGCTCCAAGAAGGAGGCGCCCACGGATGACGCCAAAGCCTCGACCCAGGTGATGGTTTCTTCTTCTACCCCTTCTCCTCATCCAGAATGACAGCGAGGCCACCTCTGTAAACCACCATGACAGGGGGCCACAAGGGACCAGCGTAGCCAAGGATTAAGAGGAATGGGATGGTGTAATCATTGGGGAAAGAGATGATCCATCTGAAGGATCCCAGTGGAGAGGAGTCCTTTTCTATCTAGTGGTTCTGCCATGTATTTTTATTAGAGCTTTCTTTTCTTTTTAAGGGCCAGTTTTAAATTCTTTTTTTTTAATATTTCAAGGGAGGAAAACCCTCCACCTGAGGCAGCACCAATTCTGAACTCCCTCAGCAGAGGAGGCTAAGTGCAGAGGAGTAGAGCTTGGTGGCTGTGGGGTGGTGGTACTTCAGAGGGTCAGCAGAGGGTCCCTGGAAAGAATTCTTTTCAGGGGGAAACTTTGTGGGATCCCCCGGAGGGCCCTGAACCACCACTGGCTTCCATTCTACTCTTACCTTTTTCCCTTCCCCACAGGGTCATCTCTTCCACCTCAGTGGAGGAGTATCTGAACAAACTGAACAATTTGGCTACAACATCGGCTCCCAGGAATCCTCGGGCCGTTGGATGCCGAACGGTCCGTTTCCTGGGAGGGAAAGAGCCAGAGCATCCAGGTCAGCCACTCAACAAGGAAGATTTGGAAAAGCACTGGACGCATCTTCCTTCTGTAGCCACCCAAAAGGCCAAGTGTTCAAAACTACCGACCTCTCGCTTGCCAGCTGCATCTGAACCTGAACGATCATTGAAAAGCCCCAGCACCACGGCCTGTCCTTCGGATCTCTCCCACCTAAATCCGTCGGAGCGTCTCTTGAGACTCAAGCAACGCTGGCTATGGGTACAGGGAGGCCGGCTGACGCCAGGAGACCCTCCCAGAAGCAAACGGCCCCTAATCCTCCTCCGTATGCCACGCATTCTAGGAGAACTTCAGGAAAGGCAAGAATGCCGCCGAAGAAACCCAGTGCCACCCATTCCACCTAAGACACACAGGATGCCCATGGCAGGCCCTCAAAAGGAAAGAACAAGAAATACCACAACATACCCAAAGCCATGGCTCCCAAACAGGCCTAGGGTCCAAAGAAACGGGACACGCAACACCGACCACGGAGGGAGTACACAATACCCAGAACCTGACGGCCCACAACAACATGGCTGTGAGATCAACCCAATAAGAGAAGAGACCCATATTCAAGAAAATATGCACAGCGACCGAAGTGAGGGGCCAGCAATGAACAACAACGAGGGAAATGCAACAAAAATGCAGGCCAATATTTCGGAGACCGGGCACAGCGACCATTGCGAGGAGCCAGCAATGAAAAAGGATGAGGGAAATGCAAGTAAAATGCAGGCCAATATATCTGAGACCGGGCACAGTGACCAATGCGAGGGGCCAGCAATGAACAACGACAAGGGCAATGCAACAATAAGGCAGGCCAATATTTCTGAGACATTGCACAGCGCCCAGCGCCCAATATTTCTGAGACACACGATGCGGGGGCCAGCAATGAAAAAGGACGAGGGAAATGCAAGTAAAATGCAGGCCAATATTTCTGAGACCGGGCACAGTGACCAATGCGAGGGGCCAGCAATGAACAATGACGAGGGCAATGCAACAAAAACACAGGCCAATATTTCTGAGACCAGGCACAGTGACCAATGTGAGGGGCCAGCAATGAACAACGACGAGGGCAATGCAACAAAAACACAGGCCAATATTTCTGAGACCGGGCACAGCGACCAATGCGAGGGGCCAGCAATGAACAACGACGAGGGCAATGCAACAAAAATGCAGGCCAATATTTCTGAGACCGGGCCCAGCGACCAATGCGAGGGGCCAGCAATGAACAACCACAAGGACTATCCAGCACTGCCACACGCCAATGTTCCAACCAGCAGAGTCAATGAGGAAAGCGAGGGGCCAGAACTCAAAAACAACCAGGGCAATTCAACAATGCTGCAGCCCAATATTCCAACCACTGGGCAGTGTGCCCAACACGAGGGGCCAAAGCGAGGCAGCCATGAAAGCAGCACAAGAACACCATTGCCCAATATTCCAGCCAGCAGGCTCAGTGAGCAAAGCAAGGGGCAGGAATCCAAGAACCACAGGGGTATGAGAAGGAACCCAGAGCCCGATACTGCTAGAAAGAGGCACCGGGCACCAACGGAACAGCCTCGCCCTAATGGCTATGGGGAGTCTCCCAGAAGCCAAGCACCCGGCATTCCTGCCCTCACACTTGGGGCCCAAAGCCAGGGCCCAGGCCCTGATGCCCACGGGGCCACGGCAAAGAGCACAAGAGAGGGGATTGGAGGGAAATGGCATAGGTGGCAACAGAAGACCCAACGGCATGACCGCCAAAGGTCCAGGAGACCAAAGTCTCATTTTCCAAAGAGACGGTGCCAGGGACAAAGTGAAGGGCCTCCCCGCAATGACCACATGGACCAGAGAATGAGTGGTGAGCCCGAAATAGCCATGAAGAGGTCCTGGGCACAAAGTGAGGGGCCTCGCCATGACAAACACGGAGGCAGAACAAGTCCAGAGCCCTGTGTCCCTCGAAAGAGACTCATGCCAGAAAGTGCTCAACTGCGCCAGGACAGCCCCATGGACACGACAGAAGCCGCACAGCCTCCTGTTGCAGGGACCAGGCAGCAGGCGCTAAACCCATTCCCTCCCCAAAGTAGCCCCACAGACGATAGAAGGAGGGCAGTGCCAGGCATTCCTGCCAGGAATCTCAGGCTCCAACAGGAGGGACCAATCCAGACCAGCCAGATCGGCTTAAAAAGCAGCCCAGACCCCAGCGTTCGAAGCAAGAGGCCCTTAGCAGGAAGCCCAGCGCCGCCCATTCCAGGCAACATGGTCACCATCCAAAGAAACGGGGGAAACCATGATGGCCGGGATACAAGAACAAGGAGCCGGCAGCCCCACCTCCCAACCAACAGTCACTGGCACCAAAGCATGGGGCTAAAGCACAGTGGCCATGTTGACATAACCTGGAGCCACATAGCCCTCATGCTAAGTAACATTCTCAGGGACCATAGCAAGGGGACAATCCACCATGGCCGTGGGCGCGTAACAAGGGCTCAGGCTGACGACATTCAAACTCTCATTCTCAGGGTCCAAAGTAATGAGCAAAACCACCATGGCCAGAGTGGCATAATATGGAGCCAGGTAGTCCTCACTCTGTGCCACATTCTCCAGGATGAAATTGAGGGGCCACACCCCCATGGCCATGGGGTAACAACAACAAGCAACAACCCCCAAATTCCAGGGCAGAAGCCCCATCATGATGGCCATGGGGGCAAATATTCGAGCCCAGTCTCCCACACTAAAGCCAGGAGTCATCAGGCACAAAGCGAGGGGCCACGCCAGGACCACCAAAGCCCTTCCAGTAGAACGCCAGATACCTCAGGGCACCTTCCACCAGCCCAAGGACCCAGCCCTCAAACCGACAGGCCCCGGGTTCCAAGTCCTTTCCCTCTCCCGCCAAAACCAGCACCCCAAATGGCAACCCAGGGGGCTGGCGCTCCCAACAAGAGGCCCCGGGTTCCAAGTCCTTTCCCTCTCCCGGCAAACCTTGCAGCCCAAGGGGCCTGCGCCTCCAAGAAGAGGCCCAGGGTTCCAAGTCCCTTTCCTCTTCCTGTAAACCTGGAACCCCAAGTGGCAAACCAAGGGGCCTGCTCTTCCAACAAGAGGCCCCGGGTTCCCAGCCCTTGTCCCATCTCAGATGGTGCTGGCCCCATCACAACAACCCTTAAGGCCTCCAAGGACATCTTTAAGAAGCCCCGAGCCCCGTTGCGCAACCACAGAACCCGTCGCCTTCACCGGTCGAGGGTCTCCTGGCCCTCCTTCCAGGGTGCCCATCCAACATCCATGGGGCCCTAAAGGAGCAACAGCCAATTATTTCAAACTTTTGCTTTATTTGGATTTATATATGGAGGCAATCCATCACTTTTTGACATTTATCCCATATTTCAAAATATTTCAAAATAAATGAATAAATTCCAGGTATTCTCACTTCCCTCTCTCCCTTAAATTTAATCTTAAACAGTGTTTATATCGAGCTTCCCATATCCTTCAACCCACTATTTATACCTAGTCTTGATGGTGAAGCCAAAAGGGGTCTTTGTCCCATTAACATCTCTCCTTCCGTTTGAGAGGCTCCTTCTTTCTTTCAATTCAAGAGGCTCCTTTTGTACCATTTAAGAGACCCCCACCTCGACCCCCTCCCGACCTCACCTACTTATAGTTCAAAACAAAATTGTTCCTTGAAATATATGTATGTTTATTTAGACACTTAGAGACTTTTAGGTTTAGACATTTAGAATACACTACCTGTTTGCTTGACCAGAGTGTGTGCTGTTCTTTTTCTTCCGTGGAAGGGGAATCTGGGAAGGGTGGTGGGAAAGAGACCATGCCCATGGGATGGTGCAAGGGCAGCAAGCACAGTGAGATTACTGTCATCCCATCACTGGGTTTCTGCCAGGGATGTTTTGGGTCTAACCTTTGATTCATGGCTGTCACACACCTCTCTTCCCCTCTGCTTCCTAGGATCATCAGCACTTCCCTCTCTAGGAGTTCGGTTGGGTTTGGGCTTAAGACTCACTTTTTCCCGTGTTGGGAGGGGAAGGGAGAAGCAGGTGATGGCCCAGAAGGCAAGCCGCTCCTGTGGCCCAGTGGCCTTTCTGGGCAGCCTGCCTTCCAGAAGGAGCAATTCTGAGAGTTCAGCCTAAGCGCTGCCCTTGTCTTCTGGGCAAAGGCTGCAAAACCTTTCATGGGGCAAGAGGGCGAATGGAGAAAGGCACCCCACCTTCAAACCTCACCTGCAGAAAGCGAGGCCCGTTTGGCCAAGTCCCAAGAAGCAAAAGAAGTAGGGATGTTTACAGCTAATCCTTCCGGGGGATGGGGGGATGGGAGGTGCTGGAAGGAGAAGAGGGTTTCCTCTGAAGGGTCTTGGAAGACAATAAAAGAGAAGAGCCACGTCCAGAGTCAAGTCAGAACTTAGGAGATCCCAACTTAGAAAGGGCCACCAGGAGCTGTCTGAGGAAGGCACCCCTGGGGCTGCCCTTTCCCCACAACTCAATGGAGGTCTCAGCTGCCTCTTCTGGGCCAACACGGATGACAGTGGTGGGATGGGGGCCTCGGAGCTGAAGCCAAGGTTTGCCAGCCACTCTCACAGAACAGCTGAGCCAGTCATGGGTGAGCTGAGCGGAACAATCCATAATGGGATTTCAACCCATCCCTGGTCAGCTTTGGAAGCAGAGGAAGGACAGAAGACTGGGTGGTGAACACAGGTTGAGCCAGCAGGCATAGCAGGAACGCAGGGGGGAAAGGTGCCGCCCATCTTCCCTGCAGAGGTGCTGTCAATTTTCTAAAAGTCGCATCATGGTAGTCGGTCAAACACGGAAAGCTTGACTGAAGAGAAAGGCTTTCGCCTGCTTCCGGAAGGGCAGGAAAGCTGGACCAGCCTGGCCTCCAGTGGGAGGGAGTTCCCGTGTCTAGGTGCAGCCACAGCAGAGGCCCTCTCCCGTGTCCCCCTGCCCCAAACAGCTCTCAGGGATGTGGGACCCACAGAAAGGTGTCCCTTCCTGTTCTTAAACTCTGGGGGCAACCTTACAGTGTAAAGGGAGAAGGGCTCTATTTAGAGGGATTGGCACAAAGGGCACTCATTCAAAGATGAGGATGTACCCATATTAGACAGAGAAGATAGGTGGTTTGAGAGAGGGGTCAGGGAAGGCATTCATGTGAGCATTGAAACCTCCTCTCTCAACAGAGCTGGGGGCCTCAGGCATAGTCTGTCGGCTACTTATCCGGGTGTGCTTTCCACAATATCCAGACAAATCAAAAAGCCTTCACCACCAAGGCCATAGCTAAGGACCCAAACTTTATAGGTTTCATCACCTCGGTCCATTGTTCACCTTAAGGCTATGGATACTGTTTTCTACCTAACAAACACATTCAGGTCATTGTTCATCTTATGAGCCTATTTCAGACAGGATGATGAGAGATCAAAGCTGATTATAAGATGGAGGACTCACCACTAGCTTTCTTCAGACTGACGGAGCTGTTTGGATGAACAGCAAAACATTTCTATCCCCCAAGAAAAAAAATTCCAGTTGCCATGACTCAACTTCCAGATAAACTCCCCTAGAAAAGAGATGTGATGCTTCGGAATAACTCAGGAAATCTGTTAGTGCAGAAGAGAAAAATAAATCTGCAAATACATTTCAGATATCACCAGTGGAAGTGCAGCACGGCTAAGGATTCACACGTATGCTCAAATGCTTTATCTTTCCGTAGGAATAACTCTGTATCAGCTCTTCATATGCTTACACAGAAGGAACACATTCAGGTCTACGATACAAACTTCTCTCCCTTCCTTGGTCCTAATAAGAACAAGAGGGTGTCCGATGATTGCGGTCTCTCGCCCCTGACCTTCACAGCCCAGATGCCGCTCAGATTCCAAAGGACCACATGAACAGGAGGGGTGCAGGTATTTCCAGTAAGATCAGGAGACCCTCCCCTAGAAAGATCTGGGCCTCTTGCTCTTTCTAAGAGGAAGAACCCTCATGAATCCCCAGTGTTTCTTTGGAAGAGTCACAGGAGTTTCCATCAGAGAGACCCCAAAAATACCTTTGTCTTCTCCAAGCTGGGAACTCTTGAACCCCCTAGGCTGGACTTTGTACAAGCGCTAGGGCATGCAAAGGGGGTGTGGTGGCTCAGTGGACTAAGGTGCTGAAACAGCCAGCTGCAAAGTCAGCAACTCAACGGTTCAAATCCCGGGTGCCATGCAGCGGTGTGAGCTCCCGCCGTTAATGCCAGCTCCTATCAACCTAGCAGTTCAAAATAATAATAATAATAATAATAATAATAATAATAATAATAATAATAATAATAATAATAATAATAATAATAATAATAATAATAATAATAATAATAATAATAACCTTTATTGTCATTGTACAACCAGTGTACAGTGAAATTTCTGAGCCTTCCTCCCTCCCCCCCAACACCATCCCACTAAAAATCCATTCAATCTGATTTCACTCTTTTTGCTTGCCACACATCTTGCCAGCACCACGAGTCTGTCACGTGTTATCACGTCTCATTTAACAGTCGAAAAGCCCATGGATAAAAACTGTTTTTAGCCTGTTGATATGGCTTGTTATGCTTCTGTATCTCCTACCTGAGGGTAGGAGAGTAAAGAAGTGCTGACTGGGGTGTGCGACATCCCTGATGATTTTCCTTGCTCTCCTAAGACAGCAATCCCTGGCGATGACATCCAGTGGACTCAGGGGACAGCCCATAATGTTTTTTGCTGTGTTCACATGTACTTAGATGTAAAATGTAAGCAGATCAATGGGTACCACCCTAACAAGTGGGAAGGTAAAACGGTGTTTCTGTGCAGCCATGCCGGCCACGTGGCCACAGACTTGTACAACACTGGCTCTTTGGCTTGAATACGGAGATGAGCACCGGCCCTAGAGTCGGACATGACTAGCATGCATGTGTGTGGGGAACCATTATCTTTTTAGGGCATGTAAGTAGGCAGGGAGGATGTTGCAGCAACGGAGCTGGTTGGCTGGGCAGGTGGCGGGGGGGGGAAGAACGGACGGAGGCAGGGAGGGCAGGCAAACAGTGAAACTGCAAGCTGAGGTCTCCATCAGGTTTGGGGAGGGGCCAGCTGGTGGGGATGCATGAGAGGCTGAGGTGGTGGGGAGAAGAGGCTGTGGGCTGCTTGAAATGTGAAAATGGCCCGCATTTGGCCCCCAGGCCTGACTTTGGACATGCCTGGCTTCTGTATTTCTCAGAGAATTCTCTTGATTTATGAATTGAATCCCGTCAGTATCTTCTTGAATTCCAGTTAATCAGTATCCCTTCAAGTTCACTCCTTTTCCCATTCAGTTTGGTCGTCAAGAATTGATATTGTTCCTCGCCTCTCTTGAGTCTGTTAGGTGTTTATTGGACCTGAGTAATCTCTGGTTTTCCACTTCCAATTCATTCCATCTCTTCTCTGAAGACCCAACGGTTTCCTCTTGGACTCTTTCCAATGGGCCTCCATGCTACCTTGGAGCTTCTGGATCCTCTGAGAACCATTCAGGACAACCCAACAGCAAGGACTGACACGAATGAGATTGGAATACCTTTGTTTTCTCTTTTGTATGGAGCCCAGAAAGAGAAATAAAACATATATCCACTCAACCATCTGTTGGAAGCAAGTCATTGCAGGTGGGGATGGTCCACGTGTCCCAGGAAATCCTGACGAAGGACCTCTTTTGGATGGGACCCGCATCCTCCCTCTCTTTCCCCCGGGTCTTCCTCTTTGGTGCTAAGGGATCCTGAAGCTTCCCTGGATTGGTCCCAGAAGTCTCGTCTTCAAAGCCCTTTCTGTGAAATGGGTGGCCTGGATGAACCTTTGCAGAAACTCTTTGCCAGCTGCAGCATCTCTTCCACAGCTCCCTCCTCCCAACTCTAAGGGGCCTGGTACTAACTGGAAATTAATGGGAATCTTTTGAAAAAGAGGCTAGCTGCAGTCTGCAGAAGTGAGGAGAACCAGGAGAAGGGTTGCAGCACTAAATTCTTCCCTGCTCAGAACCTACTGAGAGGGGCCTTGCAGCAGAAACAGGAGGGGAAAAACAAGGAAGGAAGGAAGGAAGGAAGGAAGGAAGGAAGGAAGGAAGGAAGGAAGGAAGGAAGGAAGGAAGGAAGGAAGGAAGGAGAGATGGAAGAGAGGAAGGAAGGAGTGGATAATGAGAAGGTGGAAGGAAGGAAGGAAATGGAAGGAAGTAAACAAAAAGAAGGAAGAAACAAAGAAGAAGGAAGGAAGGAAGGAAGGAAGGAAATGAAGGAAGGAAGTGGAACAATGGAAGAGAGGAAGGAAGGAAGGAAGGAAGGAAGGAAGGAAGGAAGGAAAGAGAAGGAAGGAAGGAAGGAAGGAAGGAAGGAAGGAAGGAAGGAAGGAAGGAAGGAAGGAAGGAAAGTGACAGTCATTGGTGGTTTTGCAGAAGATTTCTCGTACTCATTTGTATGTGTAGATCAACAAAGTGAACCAATTTGTAACATTTAGGTAGAATTTGCCTCCATATCTTTGGCGAGAGGCGAAGGTGTTGAGTGCTGTGACATTTGCTGCCCGGAGGATGCGTTAGGAGCAGGGCAGGGCCTGTGCTTTCTAACCCTAGTGGGTGAAGGATCGGCTCGGGGGGGGGGGAGCAAGGCTAGGACTGACAGAATCAGTCCCATCCCTGCAACAGGCGTTGAGCTCCTGTCCCCTGTGGATCCGGAGGGCTGGCCGATATAGGAACGGTTTCTCCCCACAGACTTGGCCTGAGCTCCTGTGACCCAGGGAGTCATCTTGCTCCGGTTCCTTCGCGCCCCTGGATCCTCCCAGGGGCTCCCGGTCCGTTAGTTACCCTCTAGACCACAGTATCCTCCTGACCCATCTCTCTGAAATGACTTGAATGGAATATAGGATAAACTATCAGTAAATGTATTTCAAAGGGTGGGTTTTAACCTACTAAGCAGCAAATGGCCTGAGTCCAAGCTACCTTTAAAAAAATTAAATCTCTCAGCATGAACCCACTCAGGTGTTAAGGTTACCAGGAGAGACCATTCTCTCAGTCCTGCCACCCTCACAGCTGCATCTCATGCAAACACATGAAAGGGCCTTCTCTGTTGCTGCAACCAGACTCTGGAACTCCCTCCCACTGGTGGCCAGGACTGTCCCATCTCTGCTCACTTTCCAGAAACAGGCAAAGACCTTTTTCTTCAGGCAAACTTTCCCTGAATGATGGATTACCTATTATGTATCATTATATGAACTACTATTATACATGGCACCACAGAGTGTGTAACCAGTTATAACTTTGTATTTATATACAGTATCTCCTTGTATCATTGCATTGACACTATGTTCTCAATGTTAGCTTCCGTCCCTCATAACTCTAGATCAGTGTTTTTCAACCTTTTTTGGGCAAAGGCACACTTGTTTCATGAAAAAAATCACGAGGCACACCACCATTAGAAAATGTTAAAAAATTTAACTCTGTGCCTATATCAGTCTCTAAAAGGTTCGCCATTGCTGGTGTAGGGAGAAGCAGGACAGAGGGGCCACAGATTGAGGCAGCCCGCTCTCTAGCACCCAGTTCCCACTTACCTGTGTTGTTTTTTTAAAGACATTTTGCCCTGCATGGACTTCTGTGTCCAGTGGAGACCTGAGAAGGGGCACTGACTCTCCAGGAACACAAATAAGACCCAAAAGCCCATCTTGCTCTCCACACTGTGGCCAAGGCAGATGCCTTCAGCAAGTCCAGCGACAGGAGGGGAGGAGGATGAAGGAAGGCAGGAAGGAAAGAAGGCAGAAAGTGTTCTGCTTGTATACCGCCCCATACCACTTCAAGGGCGGTTTACAGTTTTAATTACAGTAGGCAGGCTGCTAGACATACACATATGCAAGCTAGAAATGAGCACGTTTCTATGAAGAGGGGAAAGGGTACGAATGGAAAGAGAGAGGTGGGGGGAAAAAGAAAGAAAAGACAGACAGAGAGAAGAGGGCGACCCAAGACAGAAAGAAAGGGGCAAGACTTCAAGGAACCCATCGCGGGGCCCCTCAGAGACGGCTCTTCCCCTCCTGGACCCTAAAGGCCGGCCATCCGGCCGTCCAGCCGTGCCAGTAGCCCCCCGCCCACCGGCCCGCCTGCTCAGCCCAGGCCCGGCGGAGGCCTCCTCCATCCCCTCCTCCTCGCAGTCCTGCCGCGGTGCTCATGGGGCAGCCAGGCGCACCTCCTCCCCTTCCCCTCACCTGGTGGTTTGTTCTGGGCTGGGGCTCCCGGGCCGGCTCGCGTTGGCGGGCGGGCTGTCGGGTGGCTCAGTCCATTGGTAGCTCCCAGGAAAGGGGTGGTGGTGGTCCAGGGTAAAAAAAGAAGGGGGGGAGAGGGAAGCGAGCGAGTTGCGGCGGCAGCGGCAGGCACAGGGCAAACACTAAGAGAATGAGCGGGGCCAGGTCCGGCCAGGGAGGAAGTGACGCCAGCACCGCGGGCCTCGGGGGGGAGGAGCCAAGCTGGCCCTTGGACACTATTTATAGCGCCTCCCAGCTGTGGGCCGCCCGCCGGCCCTGGGTTGAATTTCTTTAGAATTTTTCAATTTTTCCCACGGCACACCAGGCAACATCTCACGGCACACTAGTGTGCCACGGAACAGTGGTTGAAAAACGCTGCTCTAGATGATCTACGGTGCATGAGTACACTGAGTGACTTCAGAAATACACCTATGTTTTCAATGTTCCTTCCATCCCTCATAATGGACTTTTTACTCTTTCCTTTAAGTGTTCCCGTTCCCGTTTCACATTAATGTAGCATTTTAATGCACGGGTTTTGGAGGGGGGGGTCCATTCCTCTTCCCGGCCTCTGGAATTCCCTGCCACTGGAGATCAGATTGGCCTCATCTTGGCTCTCCTTCCACAAACAGGGGAAGGTCAAGCAGACATTCCCTTCATGGCAGGTTTTCCAAGGAAGGGATGTGCCTTCCTGCTTTGAAGGTGTTCGTACTGGTGCTTCATTTCCTTTTGTTTTTTAATTTGACATTTGCTGAGAGATGGGCACAACAAGAGTGCAGGATTATAAACTCTAAATATTTGTAAAGAAGATGGAAAAGGAAATTGGGTCCCCCCACGACCACCAGCACAGGTACTGTATTTCCAAAATTCACTAGATCAGAAATTCACTGCTTTTGGTATGGAGAAAATGAAAAGGTATAAAAAAAACCACCAAGAGACGTATCACCTATAGAAACATTGGTTCACCCCAATCTTTTGAACTCTGAGAAAATTTAGACCTATACAAATATTTTAGATGTAGAAGGGAAATTAACAGCGAAACAAGACTTTATTAACACCATGTCTTTCATTTATCTTAGTGGCCTTTAAGGCAAGCATAATCCACATATGAAAGGGATTTTGAAATTTATGATTTTTATAAAGAACAGGCAACGTTTGATCAAATAATTTTGTCATCTGATGATCAATAAAGAAAATAAAGAGTATAAGTTTCTCTCAAAGAGGAAAATGGAAGATGAGCAACTGAAAGAAACAATGGTTCAATGGGTGAAAAGTAGTGGGCATTACACTGAACTAGAGCAGGCATGCCCAAACTTTGGCCCTCCTGATGTTTTGGACTACAACTCCCAGAATTCCAAGCCTGTATTTCCAATGGCAAAGGACTGTGGGAGTTGTGGTCCAAACATCTGGAGGGCCAACGTTTGGACATGCCTGAACTAGAGAAATGGCAAAAGCTGTGGAATGGAAACTGTAAAATGACAATAAGGACATCAGCCTCATGGCACAGTGGTTAAATGCCTGTACTGCAGGTAAAACTGTGCTCACCACCTGGGGATCAGTCCCAGGTAGCTGGCTCATGGTTGACTCAGCCTTCCATCCTTCCGACTTCAGTAAAATGAGTACCCAGCTTGCTGGGGGGGGGGACAATTTGTATCCTGCATACAGTAATTAAAACTGTAAACCACCCAGAGACTACTTGAAGGGATACCTACAGATGAAGAAATAATTAAGAAGATTTTTGACTTTACGGAAATGGACAGACTTCCTTTGAAGTTTAAAGAGAAGGAAGATGCAGAATATTTTAAACCTGAAATATCTATCAATTTTTAAAAAAGAGAAGTGGGAATTACAGTTCTAATGTGTATGAACTAAGGAACCCATGTTAAATGATTTTAAGAAACATGGATTGGTTTATTAATAGAAAACTAATAAAATGTTTAATAATAAAAGAGGAAAACATTTGGTCTTTATTGGGACTGCTAGCACCCCGGCCTTCATTTCTTATCCCTGATCCAGGCAGGATGGGAAGGGTCCCTTCAGAACACCCAGACCGTTGGGGCCTAACTGTCATCAACAGCAAACCCACCAGAGTTCTGAGGACGCTGGCTTTCAGTTGACCAGCCTCAGGAGGACGACAGGATGCTGCTGTGGATCCTGCTCGTTCTCCTGGCGTTGGTGTTGACCCTCTGGGTGCTTCTGAAACACCAACGCATTCAAAGGTTCAGGAATGAAGCCAGAAATTCTCAGGCGAGATCCTGGATTCCCCGGATGCTTCACTCTGTCTTTTCTTTCCTTCTTCCTGGTCGGCTTCCTGCTTGGTTGAAGGCGGAGGCTCCAAGAAGGAGGCGCCCACGGATGACGCCAAAGCCTCGACCCAGGTGATGGTTTCTTCTTCTACCCCTTCTCCTCATCCAGAATGACAGCGAGGCCACCTCTGTGAACCACCATGACAGGGGGCCACAAGGGACCAGCGTAGCCAAGGATTAAGAGGAATGGGATGGTGTAATCATTGGGGAAAGAGATGATCCCTCTGAAGGATCCCAGTGGAGAAGAGTCCTTTTCTATCTAGTGGTTCTGCAATGTATTTTTATTAGAGCTTTCTTTTCTTTTTAAGGGCCAGTTTTAAATTCTTTTTTTTTAATATTTCAAGGGAGGAAAACCCTCCACCTGAGGCAGCACCGATTCTGAACTCCCTCAGCAGAGGAGGCTAAGTGCAGAGGAGTAGAGCTTGGTGGCTGTGGGGTGGTGGTACTTCAGAGGGTCAGCAGAGGGTCCCTGGAAAGAATTCTTTTCAGGGGGAAACTTTGTGGGATCCCCCGGAGGGCCTTGAACCACCACTGGCTTCCATTCTACTCTTGCCTTTTTCCCTTCCCCACAGGGACATCTCTTCCACCTCAGTGGAGGAGTATCTGAACAAACTGAACAATTTGGCTACAACATCGGCTCCCAGAAATCCTCGGGCCGTTGGGTGCCGAACGGTCCGTTTCCTGGGAGGGAAAGAGCCAGAGCATCCAGGTCAGCCACTCAACAAGGAAGATTTGGAAAAGCACTGGACGCATCTTCCTTCTGTAGCCACCCAAAAGGCCAAGTGTTCAAAACTACCCACCTCTCGCTTGCCAGCTGCATCTGAACCTGAACGATCATTGAAAAGCCCCAGCACCACGGCCTGTCCTTCGGATCTCTCCCACCTAAATCCGTCGGAGCGTCTCTTGCGACTCAAGCAACGCTGGCTATGGGTACAGGGAGGCCGTCTGACGCCAGGAGACCCTCCCAGAAGCAAACGGCCCCTAATCCTCCTCCGTATGCCACGCATTCTAGGAGAACTTCAGGAAAGGCAAGAATGCCGCCGAAGAAACCCAGTGCCACCCATTCCACCTAAGACACACAGGATGCCCATGGCAGGCCCTCAAAAGGAAAGAACAAGAAATACCACAACATACCCAAAGCCATGGCTCCCAAACAGGCCTAGGGTCCAAAGAAACGGGACACGCAACACCGACCACGGAGGGAGTACAAAATACCCAGAACCTGACGGCCCACAACAACATGGCTGTGAGATCAACCCAATAAGAGAAGAGACCCATATTCAAGAAAATATGCACAGCGACCGATGTGAGGGGCCAGCAATGAACAACAATGAGGGAAATGCAACAAAAATGCAGGCCAATATTTCGGAGACCGGGCACAGCGACCAATGCGAGGGGCCAGCAATGAACAACGACAAGGGCAATGCAACAGTAATGCAGGCCAATATTTCTGAGACATTGCACACCACCCAATGCGAGGGGCCAGCAATGAACAACGACGAGGGAAATGCAACAAAAATGCAGGCCCATATTTCTGAGACTGGACACAGCGACCAATGCGAGGGGCCAGCAATGAACATCTACGAGGGCAATGCAACAAAAATGCAGCCCAATATTTCTGAGACATGGCACAGCGACCAATGCAAGGGGCCAGCAATGAACAATGACGAGGGCAATGCAACAAAAACGCAGGCCAATATTTCTGAGACCGGGCACAGCGACCAATGCGATGGGCCAGAAATGTACAACAATGAGGGCAATGCACCAATATTGCAGGCCAAAATTTCTGAGACCGGGCACAGCGATCAATGCGAGGGGCCAGCAATGGACAAAAATGAGGTCAAAGCAACAATAATGCAGGCCAATATGTCTGAGACCGGGCACAGTGACCAATGCGAGGGGACAGCAATGAACAAGGATGAGGGAAATGCAAGTAAAATGCAGGCCAATATTTCTGAGACCGGGCACAGTGACCAAGGCGAGGGGCCAGCAATGAACAATGACAAGGGCAATGCAACAATAATGCAGGCCAATATTTCTGAGACATTGCACACCGCCCAATGCGAGGGGCCAGCAATGAACAACGACAAGGATAATGCAACAATAATGCAGGCCAATATTTCTGAGACATTGCACATCGACCAATGCAAGGGGCCAGCAATGAACAACGACGAGGGAAATGCAACAAAAATGCAGGCCCATATTTCTGAGACCGGGCACAGCGACCAATGCGAGGGTCCAGCAATGAACTACGAGGGCAATGCAACAAAAATGCAGCCCAATATTTCTGAGACATGGCACAGCGACCAATGCGAGGGGCCAGCAATGAACAATGACGAGGGCAATGCAACAAAAACGCAGGCCAATATTTCTGAGACCGGGCACAGCGACCAATGCGAGGGGCCAGAAATGTACAACGATGAGGGCAATGCACCAATATTGCATGCCAAATTTTCTGAGACCGGGCACAGCGATCAATGCGAAGGGCCAGCAATGAACAACAATGAGGTCAAAGCAACAATAATGCAGGCCAATATTTCTGAGACCGGGCACAGTGACCAATGCGAGGGGACAGCAATGAACAAAGACGAGGGAAATGCAAGTAAAATGCAGGCCAATATTTCTGAGACCGGGCACAGTGACCAATGCGAGGGGCCAGCAATGAACAACCACAAGGACTATCCAACACTGCCTCGGGCCAATGTTCCAACCAGCAGAGTCAATGAGGAAAGCGAGGGGCCAGAACTCAAAAACAACCAGGGCAATTCAACAATGCTGCAGCCCAATGTTCCAACCACTGGGCAGAGTGCCCAACACAAGGGGCCAAAGCGAGGCAGCCATGAAAGCAGCACAAGAACACCACTGCCCAATATTGCAGCCAGCAGGCTCAGTGAGCAAAGCAAGGGGCAACAATCCAAGAACCACAGGGGTATGAGAAGGAACCCAGAGCCCGATACAGCTAGAAAGAGGCACCGGGCACCAACGGAACAGCCTCGCCCTAATGGCTATGGGGAGTCTCCAAGAAGCCAAGCACCCAGCATTCCTGCCCACACACTTGAGGCCCAAAGCCAGGGCCCAGGCCCTGATGCCCACGGGGCCACGGCAAAGAGCACAAGAGAGGGGATTGGAGGAAATGGCATAGGTGGCAACAGAAGACCCAACGGCATGACCGCCAAAGGTCCAGGAGACGAAAGTCTCATTTTCCAAAGAGACCGTGCCAGGGACAAAGTGAAGGGCCTCCCCGCAATGACCACATGGACCAGAGAATGAGGGGTGAGCCCGAAATAGCCGTGAAGAGGTCCTGGGCACAAAGTGAGGGGCCTCGGCATGACAAACACGGAGGCAGAACAAGTCCAGAGCCCTGTGTCCCTCGAAAGAGACTCATGCCAGAAGGTGCTCAACTGCACCAGGACAGCCCCATGGACACGACAGAAGCCTCACAGCCTCCTGTTGGAGGGACCAGGCAGCAGGCCCTAAACCCATTCCCTCCCCAAAGTAGCCCCACAGACGATAGAAGGAGGGCAGTGCCAGGCATTCCTGCCAGCAATCTCAGGCTCCAACAGGATGGGCCAAACCACCCCAGCCAGATCGGCTTAAAAAGCAGCCCGGACCCCAGCGTTCGAAGCAAGAGGCCCTTAGCAGGAAGCCCAGCGCTGCCCATTCCAGGCAACATGGTCACCATCCAAAGAAACGGGGGAAACCATGATGGCCGGGATACAAGAACAAGGAGCCGGCAGCCCCACCTCCCAACCAACAGTCACTGGCACCAAAGCATGGGGCTAAAGCACAGTGGCCATGTTGACATAACCTGGAGCCACATAGCCCTCATGCTAAGTAACATTCTCAGGGACCATAGCAAGGGGACAATCCACCATGGCCGTGGGCGCGTAACAAGGGCTCAGGCTGACGACATTCAAACTCTCATTCTCAGGGTCCAAAGTAATGAGCAAAACCACCATGGCCAGAGTGGCATAATATGGAGCCAGGTAGTCCTCACTCTGTGCCACATTCTCCAGGATGAAATTGAGGGGCCACACCCCCATGGCCATGGGGTAACAACAACAAGCAACAACCCCCAAATTCCAGGGCAGAAGCCCCATCATGATGGCCATGGGGGCATATATTCGAGCCCAGTCTCCCACACGAAAGCCACGAGTCATCAGGCACAAAGCGAGGGGCCACGCCAGGACCACCAAAGCCCTTCCAGTAGAACGCCAGATACATCAGGGCACCTTCCACCAGCCCAAGGACCCAGCCCTCAAAGCCACAGGCCCCGGGTTCCAAGTCCTTTCCCTCTCCCACCAAAACCAGCACCCCAAATGGCAACCCAAGGGGCTGGCGCTCCCAACAAGAGGCCCCGGGTTCCAAGTCCTTTCCCTCTCCCGGCAAGCCTTGCAGCCCAAGGGGCCTGCGCCTCCAAGAAGAGGCCCCGGGTTCCAAGTCCCTTTCCTCTCCCTGTAAACCTGGAACCCCAAGTGGCAAACCAAGGGGCCTGCTCTTCCAACAAGAGGCCCCGGGTTCCCAGCCCTTGTCCCATCTCAGATGGTGCTGGCCCCATCACAACAACCCTTAAGGCCTCCAAGGACATCTTTAAGAAGCCCCGAGCCCCGTTGCGCAACCTCAGAACCCGTTGCCTTCACCGGTCGAGGGTCTCCTGGCCCTCCTTCCAGGGTGCCCATCCAACATCCATGGGGCCCTAAAGGAGCAACAGCCAATTATTTCAAACTTTCGCTTTATTTGGATTTATATATGGAGGCAATCCATCACTTTTTAACATTTATCCCGTATTTCAAAATATTTCAAAAGAAATGAATAAATTCCAGTTATACTCGCTTCCCTCTCTCCCTTAAATTTAATCTTAAACAGTGTTTATATCGAGCTTCCCATATCCTTCAACCCACTATTTATACCTAGTCTTGATGGTGAAGCCAAAAGGGGTCTTTGTCCCATTAACATCTCTCCTTCTGTTTGAGAGGCTCCTTCTTTCTTTCAATTCAAGAGGCTCCTTTTGTACCATTTAAGAGACCCCCACCTCGACCCCCTCCCAACGTCACCTATTAATCGTTCAAAACAAAATTGTTCCTTGAAATATATGTATGTTTATTTAGACACTTAGAGACTTTTAGGTTTAGACATTTAGAATACACTACCTGTTTGCTTGACCAGAGTGTGTGCTGTTCTTTTTCTTCCGTGGAAGGGGAATCTGGGAAGGGTGGTGGGAAAGAGACCATGCCCGTGGGATGGTGCAAGGGCAGCAAGCACAGTGAGATTACTGTTATCCCATCACTGGGTTTCTGCCAGGGATGTTTTGGGTCTAAACTTTGATTTATGGCTGTCACACACCTCTCTTCCCCTCTGCTTCCTAGGATCATCAGCACTTCCCTCTCCAGGAGTTGGGTTGGTTTGGGGCTTAAGACTCATTTTCTCCTGTGTTGGGAGGGGAAGGGAGAAGCAGGTGATGGCCCAGAAGGCAAGCCACTCCTGTGGCCCAGTGGCCTTTCTGGGCAGCCTACCTTCCAGAAGGAGTGGAAAGTATTGGGCAATGCTGTGAGTTCAGCCTAAGCGCTGCCCTTGTCTTCTGGGCAAAGGCTGCAAAACCTTTCATGGGGCAAGAGGGCGATTGGAGAAAGGCACCCCACCTTCAAACCTCACCTGCAGAAAGCGAGGCCCGTTTGGCCAAGTCCCAAGAAGCAAAAGAAGTAGGGATGTTTACAGCTAATCCTTCCAGGGGATGGGGGGATGGGAGGCGCTGGAAGGAGAAGAGGGTTTCCTCTGAAGGCTCTTGGAAGACAATAAAAGAGAAGAGCCACGTCCAGAGTCAAGTCAGAGCTCAGGAGATCCCAACTTGGAAAGGGCCACCAGGAGCTGTCTGAGGAAGGCACCCCTGGGGCTGCCCTTTCCCCACAACTCAATGGAGGTCTCAGATGCCTCTTCTGGGCCAACACGGATGACAGTGGCGGGATGGGGGCCTCGGAGCTGAAGCCAAGGTTTGCCAGCCACTCTCACAGAACAGCTGAGCCAGTCATGGGTGAGCTGAGCGGAACAAGCAATGATGGGATTTCAACCCATCCCTGGTCAGCTTTGGAAGCAGAGGAAGGACAGAAGACTGGGTGGTGAACACAGGTTGAGCCAGCAGGCATAGCAGGAACGCAGGGGGGAAAGGTGCCGCCCATCTTCCCTGCAGAGGTGCTGTCAATTTTCTAAAAGTCGCATCATGGTAGTCGGTCAAACACGGAAAGCTTGACTGAAGAGAAAGGCTTTCGCCTGCTTGCAGACGGGCAGGAAAGCTGGACCAGCCTGGCCTCCAGTGGGAGGGAGTTCCCATGTCTAGGTGCAGCCACAGCAGAGGGCCTCTCCCGTGTCCCCCTGCCCCAAACACCTCTCAGGAACGTGGGACCCACGTTAATATTCCTGTTCTTAAACTCTGGGGGCAAACTTACAGTGTAAAGGGAGAGGGGCTCTATTTAGAGGGATTGGCACAAAGGGCACTCATTCAAAGATGAGGATGTACCCATATTAGACAGAGAAGAGAGGTGGTTTGAGAGAGGGGTCAGGGAAGGCATTCATGTGAGCATTGAAACCTCCTCTCTCAACAGAGCTGGGGGCCTCAGGCATAGTCTGTCGGCTACTTATCCGGGTGTGCTTTCCACAATATCCAGACAAATCAAAAAGCCTTCACCACCAAGGCCATAGCTAAGGACCCAAACTTTATAGGTTTCATCACCTCGGTCCATTGTTCACCTTAAGGCTATGGATACTGTTTTCTACCTAACAAACACATTCAGGTCATTGTTCATCTTATGAGCCTATTTCAGACAGGATGATGAGAGATCAAAGCTGATTATAAGATGGAGGACTCACCACTAGCTTTCTTCAGACTGACGGAGCTGTTTGGATGAGCAGCAAAACATTTCTATCCCCCAAGAAAAAAAATTCCAGTTGCCATGACTCAACTTCCAGATAAACTCTCCTGGATGACGTAGAACCATCACAGACTAGAAAAGAGATGTGATGCTTCTGAATAACTCAGGAAATCTGTTAGTGCAGAAGAGAAAACTAAATCTGCAAATACATTTCAGATATCACCAGTGGAAGTGCAGCACGGCTAAGGATTCACACGTATGCTCAAATGCTTTCTCTTTCAGTAGAAATAACTCTGTATCAGCTCTTCATATGCTTACACAGAAGGAACACATTCAGGTCTACGATACAAACTTCTCTCCCTTCCTTGGTCCTAATAAGAACAAGTGGGTGTCTGATGATGGCGGTCTCTACACCCTGACCTTCACAGCCCAGATGCCGCTCAGATTCCAAAGGACCACGTGAACAGGAGGGGTGCAGGTATTTCCAGTAAGATCAGGAGACCCTCCCTAGAAAGATCTGGGCCT
>JAPFRF010000014.1:24797951-24825451 GCA_029282475.1 Phrynocephalus forsythii
TTTCCTGACAGTCCCTGGTCGTCAGCTGTCTCGGTCGGAACGCCAATTTTGGAGGCGTTTTCCGACAGTCCCGGGAACGGGCCCGATCCAGAATGCCACGGAATTCGACGATTTTTCCCGACGTTCCCGGCTTTGGCACAGGGGCCCGATCGGGAACACCGCGAATTCGGACGCGGGATTTTTCCTAAAAAATTCCTGGGTCGGGCGCTGGGCCCCGATTCGGGAACGGCATACAATTCCAGAGGCGTTTTTTTCCAACATTCCTGGTCGGGCGCTGGGGCCCCGATCTGGGAACGCCGCAGAAACTGGACATGTTTTTTCCCCGATTCCCGGTCCGATGGGGCCCCGATCCGGGAATGCCGCGAAATCCGACAAGTTTTTTCCCGACATTCCCAGGTCGGGCGCTGCCCCCGTCCGGGAACGCCGCTGGAATTCCGAGGCCTTTTTCCCAACATTCCCAGGTCGGCAGCGGGCTCCGATCCGGGAATGCCGCGAATTCGACACGTTTTTTCCCGACATTCCCGGTCGGGCGCCATGGCCCCGATCCGGGAACGCCGCGCAATTCCGATGCGTCCGACATTCCCGGTCGGGCGCCGGCCCCGATCCAGGAACGCCAATTGGGATGCGTTTTTTTCAACATTCCCGGGTCGGGCGGCCCGATCCGGGAACGCCGCGAATTCGGAGGCGTTTTTTTCCGACGCATTCCTGGGTCGGGCGCTGGGCCTCCCGATCCGGGAACGCCGCGGAATTCCGGAGGCATTTTTCTCGACATTCCCGGTCGGGCGCT
The DNA here is from genome assembly GCA_029282475.1 of Phrynocephalus forsythii. NCBI lineage: Eukaryota > Metazoa > Chordata > Lepidosauria > Squamata > Agamidae > Phrynocephalus > Phrynocephalus forsythii. Next base: position 24,798,739 of record JAPFRF010000014.1, read on the forward strand.
GGGGCCCCGATCCGGGAACGCCGCGGAAATTCGGACATTTTTTCCCGACATTCCCGGTCGGGCGCTGGGGCCCCGATCCGGGAACGCTGAAATTCGACATGTTTTTTCCCGACATTCCCGGTCGGGCGCTGGCTTTGATCCGGGAACACTGCGGAATTCCGGACGCTGCTTTTTCCCCGACATTCCCGGTCGGGCGCCTGGGCCCCGATCCAGGAACGCCGCGGAATTCCTGAGGCGATTTTTCCCGACAGTCCCGGTCGGCGCCTGGGTCCCGATCCACGAACGCCGCACAGTTCGGAGACGTTTTTTCCCCGACATTCCCGGTCGGCCCGGGCCCCGATCCAGGAATGCCGTGAATTCGACGATTTTTTCCCGACATTCCCGGTCAGCGCTGCCCCCGATCCGGGAACGCCGAGGAATTCCGACACGCTTCCCGACATTCCCGGGTCGGCGCAGGGGCCCCTTCCGGGAACACAGCAGAATTCGAGGCATTTTTTTCTGACGTTCCCGGTCGGGCGCAGGGCCCTGATCCGGGAACGCCCGCGGAATTCCGACGCGTTATCCCCGACATTCTTGGGTCGGGCACTGGGCCCGATCCAGGAACGCCGCGAATTGTGGATGCATTTTTTTCCCCAAACATTCCTGGTCGGGCGCCGGGCCCCGATCCGGGAACGCCGCGAATTCGACGCTTTTTCCCGACATTCCCGGTCGGCGCGCTGGGCCCCGATCCGGAACGCCGCAATTCCGGGGATTTTTTTCACCGACATTCCCGGTCGGTGCCGGGCCCCGATCCGGGAACGCCGTGGAATTCGGAGGCATTTTTTCCCCGACATTCCCAGGTCGGGCGCTGGGGCCCCATCCGGGAACGCCACGGAATTCGGAGGGAGTTTTTCCCGACATTCCCGGTCGGGCGCCGGGGCCCCGATCCGGGAACACCGCAGAATTCCCAGATGCATTTTTTTCCGACATTCCTGGTCGGGCGCCGGGCCCCGATCCGGGAACGCCGCGCAATTCCGGACGCGTTTTTCCCCGACATTCTTGGGTCGGCACCGGGCCCGATCCGGGAACGCCGCTGAATTCTGGACGCATTTTTTCCCGACATGCCCGGCTCGGGGCGCAGGGGCCCTGATCTGGGAACGCCACGAATTCGACGATTTATCCCCGACATTCCCGGTCGGGCGACGGGGCCTGATCCGGGAACGCCGCGAATTCCAGGGCATTTTTCACCGACATTCCCGGTCGGTGCCGGGGCCCCGATTTGGGAACGCTGTGGAATTCTGGAGGCGTTTTTTCCGACATTCCCAGGTCGGGCGCCAGGGCCCGGATCCGGGAACGCCGCAATTTTGAGGCGTTTTTTCCCGACATTCCCGGTCGGGCCTGGGGGCCCGATCCGGGAACGCCGTGAATTCCGGGAGGCGTTTTTTTCCGACATTCCCGGTCGGGCACTGGGCCCCGATCCGGGAATGCCACGAATTCCGAGGCGTTTTTCCCGACATTCCCGGTGGGCGCCGGGCCCGATCCGGGAACACCGCGAATTCCGGACGCGTTTTTTCCCGACATTCCCGGTCGGCGCTGGGCCCCCGGTCCAGGAACGCCGCGAATCCTGGAGGCGATTTTTTCCTAACATTCCCGGTCGGGCGCTGGGCCCCGATCCGGGAACACCGCGGAATTCGACGATTTTTTTTTCCGACATTCCCAGGTCGGGCGCCGGGCCCCGATCCGGGAACGCCGCGCAATTCCAGACGCATTTTTCCCCGAACATTCCCAGGTCGGCACCGGGGCCCGATCCGGGAACGCCGCGAATTCTGGACGATTTTTTTGACATGCCCTGTCGGGCGCAGGGCCCCGATCCGGGAACGCCGCGAATTCCGATGCGTTTTATCCCGACATTCCCGGTCGGCGACGGGGCCCGATCCGGGAACGCCGTGGAATTCCGGGGCATTTTTTTCACCGACATTCCCGGTCGGGCGCGGGGCCCCGATCCGGGAACGCCGTGGAATTCGGAGGCGTTTTTTCCTGACATTCCCGGTCGGGCGCTGGGCCCCGCCTCCGGGAACGCCGCGAATTCTGGACGTTTTTTTTCCCGACATTCCCGGTCGGGCGCCGGGCCCCGGGTCCAGGAACGCCGCGGAATTCTGGAGGCGATTTTTCCCAACAGTCCCTGGTCGGCGCTGGGCCCGATCCGGGAACGCCGCGCAATTCGGAGGCGTTTTTCCCGACATTCCCGGTCGGCGCCGGGGCCCGATCCAGGAATGCCACGGAATTCGGACGCATTTTTTCCCGACATTCCCGGTCGGCGCCGAGCCCCGATCCGGGAACACCGCAGAATTCCGACGCATTTTTTTTCGACATTCCCGGTCGGGCGCCGGGGCCCCGATCCGGGAACGCCGCGCACTTCCGGACGATTTATCCCCGACATTCTTGGGTCGGGCGCCTGGGGCCCGATCCGGGAACGCCACGGAATTGTGGATGCATTTTTTTCTGACGTTCCCGGCTCGCGCAGGGGCCCGATCGGGAACGCCGCGAATTCGGAGGCATTTTTCCCGACATTCCCGGTCGGCGCTGGGCCCCGATCCGGGAACGCCGCGAATTCCGGGGCATTTTTTTCACCGATATTCCCGGTCGGTGCCGCTGCCCCCGATTCGGGAATGCCGTGGAATTCGGAGGCATTTTTTCCCGACATTCCCAGGTCGGGCGCTGGGGCCCCGATCCGGGAACGCCACGGAATTCGAGTCATTTTTTCCGACATTCCCGGTCGGCGCCGGCCCCGCCCGGGAACACCGCAGAATTCGACGATTTTTTTCCGACATTCCCGGGCGGGGGCGCCGGGCCCCGATCCAGGAACGCCGCGCAATTCCGACGATTTTTTTCCAACATTCCCTGGTCGGCGCCCGGGCCCCGATCCGGGAACGCCGCGGAATTGTGGATGCATTTTTTTCTGACGTATTCCCGGACGCAGGGGCCTCCGATCGGGAACGCCGCGAATTCGACGCATTTATCCTCCCACATTCCCGGGTCGGGCGACGGGGCCCGATCCGGGAACGCCGTGGAATTCGGGGCATTTTTTTCACCGATATTCCCGGTCGGGCGCGGGGGCCCCGATCCGGGAACGCTGTGGAATTCGGAGGCGTTTTTTCCGACATTCCCGGTCGGGCGCTGGCCCCGCCTCCGGGAACACCGCGAAATTCTGACGCATTTTTTCCCGACATTCCCGGTCGGCCCTGGGCCCCGGTCCAGGAACGCCGCGAATTCTGGAGGCGATTTTTCCCAACAGTCCCTGGTCGGGCGCTGGGGCCCGATCCGGGAACGCCGCGCAATTCGGAGGCGTTTTTTCCGACATTCCCGGTCGGGCCCCGGGACCCGATCCGGTAATGCCACGGAATTCCGGACGATTTTTCCCGACATTCCCGGTCAGCGCTGGGCCCCGATCCGGGAACGCCGCACAATTCGACGCATTTTTTTCCCGACATTCCCGGGTCGGCGCCGGGGCCCCCCATCCGGGAACGCCCCGATCCCGAACGCCCGGCACCGGCATCCGGGAACGCTTATCCCCCGACATTCCCGGGTCGGGCGCCGGGCCCCGATCCGGGAACGCCACGGAATTGTGGATGCATTTTTTTCTGACGACATTCCCGGGGCGGGCGCAGGGGCCCGATCCGGGAACGCCGCGAATTCGGACGCATTTTCCCGACATTCCCGGGTCGGGCGCCGGGGCCCGATCCGGGAACGCCGAATTCGGGGGCATTTTTTTCACCGACATTCCCGGTCGGGCGCTGGGGCCCGATCCGGGAATGCCGTGGAATTCGGAGGCATTTTTCCCCGACATTCCCAGGTCGGGCGCTGGGCCCCGATCCGGGAACGCCACGGAATTCGAGTCATTTTTTCCCGACATTCCCGGTCGGCGCCGGGCCCTGCCCGGGAACACCGCAGAATTCCGACGCTTTTTTTCCGACATTCCCGGGTCGGGCGCTGGGCCCCGATCCAGGAACGCCGCGAATTCGACGCGTTTTTCCCCAACATTCTTGGGTCGGCGCGGGCCCCGATCCGGGAACGCCGAAATTGTGGATGCATTTTTTTCTGACGTTCCCGGTCGGGCGCAGGGGCCCCGATCCGGGAACGCCGCACACCCGGGACGCATTTATCCTCGACATTCCCGGGTCGGCGCTGGGGCCCGATCCAGGAACGCCGCGAATTCCGGATGCATTTTTTCACCGACATTCCCGGTTGGCATGCGGGGACCCGATCCGGGAACGCCGTGGAATTCTGGAGGCATTTTTTCCCGACATTCCCAGGTCGGGCGCTGCCCCGATCCGGGAACGCCACGGAATTCGAGGCATTTTTTCGACATTCCCGGTCAGCCCCGGGCCCCGATCCGGGAACGCCGTGGAATTCCAGAGGCGTTTTTTGACATTCCCGGTCGGGCGCTGGGCCCCGATCCGGGAATGCCGCGAATTCTGGAGGCGTTTTTTTCCCGACATTCCCGGTCGGGCGCCTGGCCCCCCGCTCCGGGAACGCCGCGAATTCTGGAGGCGTTTTTTCCCGACAGTCCCGGTCGGCGCTGGGCCCGATCCGGGAACGCCGCGAAATTCTGGACGCATTTTTTTCGACATTCCCCGGCCGGGCGCAGGGGCCCCGATCCGGGAACGCCGCGAATTCGACGCGATTTTTTCCCGACATTCCTGGTCGGGCGCTGGGCCCCGATCCGGGAAAGCCGCGCAATTCCGACGCGCTTTTTCCCGACATTCCCAGGTCGGGTGCCGGGCCCGATTCGGGAACGCCGCGAATTATGGAGGCGTTTTTTCCCGACATTCCCGGGTCGGCGCCGGGCCCCGATCCGGGAACGCCGCAATTCCGAGGCGTTTTTCCTGACATTCCCGGGTCGGCACCGGGCCCCGCCTCCGGGAATGCCACGGAATTCTGGAGGCGTTTTTTCCCGACATTCCCGGTGGGCGCGCTGGCCCCGCCTCCGGGAACACTGCGGAATTCTGGACGCATTTTTTTCCCGACATTCCCGGTCGGCGCCGGGCCCGGTCCAGGAACGCCGCGAATCCTGGAGGCGATTTTTCCCAACAGTCCCGGTCGGCGCCGAGGTCCCGATCCACGAACGCCGCACAATTCCGGGAGGCGTTTTTCCTGACATTCCCGGTCGGCCCCGGGACCCGATCCAGTAATGCCGCGAATTCGACGCATTTTTCCCGACATTCCCGGTCGGCGCAGGGGCCCCGATCCGGGAACGCCGCACCCGACATTTTTCCCCGACATTCCCGGTCGGCGCCGGGGCCCGATCCAGGAACGCCGCAGAATTCGGGGCATTTTTTTCACCGATATTCCCGGTCGGGTGCCGGGCCCCGATTTGGGAACGCTGTGGAATTCGAGGCATTTTTTTCCGACATTCCCAGGTCGGCGCCGGGCCCCGATCCGGGAACGCCACGGAATTCCGGATGGAGTTTTTCCCGACATTCCCGGTCGGGCGCTGGGCCCCGATCCGGGAACGCCACAGAATTCCGGATGCATTTTTTTCCGACGTTCCCGGTCGGGCCGGGGCCCCGATCCGGGAACGCCGCAATTCGACGATTTTTTCCCCGACATTCTTGGGTCGGCACTGCGGCCCGATCCGGGAACGCCGCGGAATTCTGGACGATTTTTTCGACATGCCCGGTCGGGCGCGCAGGGGCCCCGTGATCCGGGAACGCCGCAGAATTCGGACGCGATTTATCCTCGACATTCCCGGTCAGCGCTGGGCCCCGATCCGGGAACGCCGCCGCAATTCCAGACACGCTTTTTCCTGACATTCCCGGTCGGGCGCCAGGGCCCCGATCCGGGAACGCCGCGGGAATTCGACGCGGATTTCCCCGACATTCCCGGTCAACGCTGGGGCCCCGATCCGGGAACGCCGCGGAATTCGACGCATTTTCCCGACATTCCCGGTCGGGCGCTGGGCACCGATCCGGGAACGCCGAGAATTCTGGACGATTTTTTTCCCGACATTCCCTGCTCAGCGCAGGGCCCCCGATCCGGGAACGCCGCGAATTCCGGACGCGATTTTTTCCTGACATTCCCGGGTCGGGCGCCGGGCCCCGATCCGGGAACGCCGCGGGAATTCCGACGCGTTTTTCCCCGACATTCCCAGGTCGGGTGCGCCGGGCCCGATCCGGGAACGCCCCGAATATTGAGGCGCATTTTTTTCCCGACATTCCCGGTCGGCGCCGGGGCCCGATCCGGGAACGCCGTGAAATTCCGAGGCGTTTTTTCCTGACATTCCTGGTCGGGCGCTGGGCCCCGATCCGGGGAACGCCACGGAATTCTGGAGGCGTTTTTTCCGACATTCCCGGGGTGGGCGCTGGCCCCCGATCCGGGAACACCGCGGAATTCTGACGGATTTTTTTCCCGACATTCCCGGGCGGCCCTGGGGCCCCGATCCGGGAACGCCGCGGAATTCTGGAGGCGATTTTTCCCAACAGTCCCGGTCGGGCCGAGGTCCCGATCCACGAACGCCGCGAATTCGAGGCGTTTTTTTCCCGACATTCCCGGTCGGCCCCGGGCCCCGATCCAGTAATGCCGCTGAATTCGGATGCATTTTTTTTCTCACATTCCCGGTCAGCGCTGGGGCCCCGATCCGGGAACGCCACGGAATTCCGACACGTTTTTTTCCTGACATTCCCGGTCGGGCGCCGGGCCCCCGATCCGGGAACGCCGGGCTGAAATTCCGGAGGCATTTTTTTCTGACATTCCCGGGTCGGCGCCGGGGCCCCGATCCAGGAACGCCGCAAATTCCGAGGCGTTTTTCCCCGATATTCCCGGGTCGGTGCCGGGGCCCGATCCGGGAACGCCGCGAATTGTGGATGCATTTTTTCCCGACATTCCCGGGTCGCGCGCGGGCCCCGATCCGGGAACGCCACGCAATTCCGGACGCATTTATCCCGACATTCCCGGTCGGCGCCGGGGCCCGATCCAGGAACGCCGGGCGGAATTCGGGGCATTTTTTTCACCGACATTCCCGGTCGGTGCCGGGCCCCGATCCGGGAACGCTGTGGAATTCCGAGGCATTTTTTCCCGACATTCCCAGGTCGGGCGCTGGGCCCCGATCCGGGAACGCCACGGAATTCGGATGGAGTTTTTCCCGACATTCCAGGGTCGGGCGCTGGGCCCCGATCCGGGAACGCCGCAGAATTCGGATGCATTTTTTTCGACGCATTCCCGGCGGGCCCGGGCCCCGATCCGGGAACGCCGCGAATTCCGAGGCGATTTTCCCCGACATTCCCGGGTCGGCGCGGGGCCCCGATCCGGGAACGCCGCGGAATTCGGACGCGATTTTTTTCGACATGCCCCGGTCGGCGCAGGGGCCCCGATCCGGGAACGCCGCAGAATGCCGACGCATTTTTCCCCGACATTCCCGGTCGGGCGCTGGGGCCCCGATCCGGGAACGCCGCGAATTCTGGACGCATTTTTTTCCCGACATTCCCGGTCGGCCCGGGGCCCCGGTCCAGGAACGCCGCGGGAATTCTGGAGGCGATTTTCCCGAACAGTCCCTGGTCGGGCGCCGGGCCCGATCCGGGAACGCCGCGCAATTCCGGACGCGCGCTTCCCCGACATTCCCGGTCGGGCCCCGGGCCCCGATCCAGGAACGCCACGGAATTCGGACGCATTTTTCCCGACATTCCCGGTCAGCGCCGGGCCCCGATCCGGGAACGCCGTGGAATTCTGGACACGCTTTTTCCCGACATTCCCGGTCGGGCGCCAGGGCACCCGATCCGGGAACGCCGCGAATTCCGGACGCATTTTTCCCCTGACATTCCTGGGTCGACGCTGGGGCCCGATCCGGGAACGCCACGAATTCGGAGGCATTTTTTTCCCGACATTCCCGGGTCGGGCGCTGGGCCCGATCCGGGAACGCCGCAGAATTCCGAGGCATTTTTTTCCGACATTCCCGGTCGGTGCTCGGCCCCGATCCGGGAACGCCGCGCATTCCGGACGCATTTTTCCCCGACATTCCCGGGTCGGGCGCTGGGGCCCCGATCCGGGAACGCCACGGAATTGTGGATGCATTTTTTCTGACGTTCCCGGTCGGGCGCAGGGGCCCCGATCCGGGAACGCCGCGGAATTCGGACGCGCTTTTTCCCGACATTCCCGGGTCGGCGCCGGGCCCCGATCCAGGAACGCCGCTGAATTCCGGAGGTGTTTTTTCCCGACATTCCCGGTCGGTGCCGGGCCCCGATCCGGGAACGCCACGGAATTCCGGAGGCATTTTTTCCCGACATTCCCAGGTCGGGCGCTGGGGCCCGATCCGGGAACGCCGGGCTGTTCCGAGGCATTTTTTTCCGACATTCCCGGTCGGGCGCCGGGCCCCGATCCGGGAACGCCGCAGAAATTCGGAGGCGTTTTTCCCGACATTCCCGGTCGGGCGCTGGGGCCCGATCCGGGAACGCCGCGAATTCCGGACGCGTTTTTTCCCGACATTCCCGGTCGGCGCCGGGCCCCGATCCGGGAACGCCGCGGAATTCCGACGCGATTTTCCCCAACATTCCCGGGTCGGGCGCTGGGGCCCCGATCCGGGAACGCCTCGGCTGTTCGGGAATTGTGGATGCATTTTTCTGACGACATTCCCGGTCGGGCGCAGGGCCCCCGATCCGGGAACGCCGCAATTCCGACCATTTTTATCCCGACATTCCCGGTCGGGCGCCGGGCCCCGATCCGGGAACGCTGCGGAATTGTGGACGCATTTTTTCTGACATTCCCGGTCGGGCGCTGGGCCCCGATCCGGGAACGCCGCGGAATTCCGGAGGCATTTTTCCCGACATTCCCGGGTCGGCGCCAGGGCCCCATCCGGGAACGCCGCGAATTCCGAGGGGCATTTTTTTCACCGACATTCCCGGTCGGGCGCTGGGGCCCCGATTCGGGAACGCTGCGGAATTCTGACGCGTTTTTTCCGACATTCCCAGGTCGGGCGCCGGGGCCCCGATCCGGGAACGCCACGGAATTCGGAGGCATTTTTTCCCGACATTCCCGGTCGGGCGCCGGGCCCCGATCCGGGAACGCCACAGAATTCCGGATGCATTTTTTTCCCGACATTCCCGGTCGGGCGCCGGGCCCCGATCCGGGAACGCCGCGAATTCGGACGCATTTTTCCCCGACATTCCCGGGTCGGCGCCAGCCCCGATCCGGGAACGCCACGGAATTCGGATGCATTTTTTCTGACGTTCCCGGTCGGGCGCAGGGGCCCCGATCCGGGAACGCCGCGAATTCCGACGCGTTTTTCCCGACATTCCCGGTCGGGCGCCGGGGCCCGATCCGGGAACGCCGCGGAATTCGACGCATTTTTTCACCGACATTCCCGGTCGGGCCCCGGGCCCCGATCCGGGAACGCCGTGAATTCGAGGCATTTTTTTCCCGACATTCCCGGGTCGGGCGCCGGGCCCCGATCCGGGAACGCCGCAGAATTCCGGAGGCGTTTTCCCCGACATTCCCGGTCGGGCGCTGGGCCCCGATCCGGGAACGCCGCGAATTCGGACGATTTTTTCCCGACATTCCCGGTCGGGCGCTGGGCCCGATCCAGGAACGCCGCGAATGCAATTCGGACGCATTTTTCCCAACATTCCCGGGTCGGGCGCTGGGGCCCGATCCAGGAACGCCGCGAATTGTGGATGCATTTTTTCCCGACGCTCCCGGGCGGTGCAGGGGCCCCGATCCGGGAACGCCGCAATTCCGGACGCGTTTTTCCCGACATTCCCGGGTCGGGCGCTGGGCCCCGATCCGGGAACGCCGCGGAATTCCGGACGCATTTTTTCCCGACATTCCCGGGTCGGCGCTGGGGCCCCGATCCGGGAACGCCGCGAAATTCCAGACGCGTTTATCCCGAACATTCCCGGGTCGGGCGCTGGGGCCCTGATCCAGGAACGCCGCGGAATTCCAGGGGCATTTTTTTCACCGACATTCCCGGTCGGGCGCTGGGGCCCCGATCCGGGAACGCTGTGGAATTCTGGAGGCATTTTTTCCCGACATTCCCAGGTCGGGCGCCCGGCCCCGATCCGGGAACGCCACGGAATTCGGAGGGATTTTTTCCCGACATTCCCGGTCGGGATGCTGGGCCCCGATCCGGGAACGCCGTGGAATTCCGGATGCATTTTTTTCCCGACATTCCCGGGTGGGCGCCGGGCCCCGATCCGGGAACGCTGCGGAATTCCGACGCATTTTTCCCCCGACATTCCCGGTCGGCACCGGCCCGATCCGGGAACGCCGCGAATTCTGGAGGCATTTTTTTCCGACATGCCCGGTCGGGCGCTGGCCCCGATCCGGGAACGCCGCGAAATTCGAGGCGATTTTTCCCGACATTCCCGGTCGGGCGCCGGGGGCCCCGATCCGGGAACGCCGAATTCGGACGCATTTTTTCACCGACATTCCCGGTCGGCGCCGGGCCCCGATCCGGGAACGCCACGGAATTCGAGGCATTTTTTTTTCCCGACATTCCCGGGTCGGGCGCCGGGGCCCCGATCCGGGAACGCCGCGGAATTCGAGAGGCGTTTTTTCCCGACATTCCCGGTCGGGCGCTGGGGCCCCGATCCGGGAACGCCGCGGAATTCGAGGCGATTTTCCCGACATTCCCAGGTCGGGCGCTGGGCCCCGATCCGGGAACGCCACGAATTCGGAGGCATTTTTTCCCCGACATTCCCAGGTCGGGCGCCGGGGCCCCGATCCGGGAACGCCGCAGAATTCCAGAGGCGTTTTTTCCGACATTCCCGGGTCGGGCGCGGGGCCCGATCCGGGAACGCCGCGAATTCGGACGCATTTTTTCCCGACATTCCCGGTCGGGCGCCGGGGCCCCGATCCGGGAACGCCGCGGAATTCTGACGCTTTTTTTCCCGACATTCCCGGTCGGGCGCTGGGGCCCCGATCCGGGAACGCCGCGAATTCGACGCATTTTTTTCCCGACATTCCCGGTCGGCGCCGGGGCCCCGATCCGGGAACGCTGTGAAATTCCAGAGGCGTTTTTTCCCGACATTCCCGGGTCGGCGCTGGGGCCCTGATCCAGGAATGCCGCGGAATTCCGGAGGCGTTTTTTCCCGACATTCCCGGGTCGGGCGCCGGGGCCCCGATCCGGGAACGCTGTGGAATTCGATGCATTTTTTCCCGACCTTCCCGGTCAGTGCCCGGGCCCGATCCGGGAACGCCGCGGAATTCGGATGGATTTTTTCCCCGACATTCCCGGGTGGAGATGCGGCCCGATCCGGGAACGCTGTGGAATTCGGAGGCATTTTTTCCCGATATACCCGGTCGGCGCTGGGGCCACGATCCGGGAACGCCGTGAAATTCCGGAGGCGTTTTCCCCGACATTCCCGGTCGGGCGCTGGGGCCCGATCCGGGAACGCCGTGGAATTCCGACGCGCTTTTTTCCTGACATTCCCGGTCGGGCGCTGGGCCCGATCCGGGAACGCCACGGAATTCCGGACGCGTTTTTTCCAACATTCCCGGTCGGGCACCGGGCCCCGATCCAGGAACGCCGCTGAATTCCGGAGGCATTTTTTCCCCGATATACCCGGGTCAGCGCCGGGACCACGATCCGGGAACGCTGTGAAATTCCGGAGGCGTTTTTCCCCCCGACATTCCCGGGTCGGCGCCGGGGCCCCGATCCGGGAACGCCGCGGAATTCGACGCATTTTTTTCCTGACATTCCCGGTCGGGCGCTGGGCCCCGATCCGGGAACGCCACGGAATTCGGACGCGTTTTTTCCCAACATTCCCGGGTCGGCGCCGGGACCCCGATCCGGGAACGCCGTGCAATTTCGGAGGCGTTTTTTCCCGACGTGCCCCATTCGGCGCAGGGGTCCCGATTCGGGAACGCCGTGGAATTCCGGACGCGATTTTCCCCGAAATTCCTGGGTCGGTGCCGGGGCCCCGATCCGGGAAAGCTGCGCAATTACCGACGCGTTTTTTCCCGACATTTCCAGGTCGGCCCCGGGGCCCCGATCCGGGAACGCCGGGCAATTCCAGAGGCGTTTTTTCCCGACATTCCCTGGTCGGCGCCGGGGCCCCGATCCGGGAACGCCGCGGAATTCGGAGGCGTTTTTTCCCGACATTCCCGGGTCGGCCCCGGGGCCCCGATCCGGGAACGCCGCGAATTCGGACGCTTTTTTCCCGACATTCCCTGGTCGGGCGCCGGGGCCCCTATCCGGGAACGCCGCGGAATTCCGAGGCGTTTTTTCCCCGACATTCCCGGTCGGGCGCTGGGGGCCCGATCCGGGAACGCCATGGAATTCTGGAGGCGTTTTTTCCCGACATTCCCTGGTCAGCGCCAGGGCCCCGATCCGGGAACGCCGCGGAATTCCAGATGCATTTATCCACGACATTCCCGGGTCGACGCCGGGGGCCCGATCCGGGAACGCCGCGGAATTCCGACGCATTTTTCCCGACATTCCCGGTCGGGCGCTGGGGCCCCGATCCGGGAACGCCGAGGAATTCCGGACGATTTTTTCCCGACATTCCCGGTCGGCGCTGGGCCCCGATCCGGGAACTCCGAGAATTCTGGACTCATTTTTTCCAACGGTGCCCGGGAACGCCGCGCAGGGGGCCCGATCCGGGAACGCCGCCGAATTCCGGACGCGATTTTTTCCGACATTCCTGGGGTCGGTGCGCGGGCCCCGATCCGGGAAAGCCGCGAATTCCGACGCGTTTTTTCCGACATTCCCAGGTCGGGTGCCGGGCCCGATCCGGGAACGCCGTGCAATTCCGGAGGCGTTTTTTCCCAACATTCCCGGGTCGGCGCCGGGGCCCCGATCCAGGAACGCCGTGCAATTCCAGAGGCGTTTTTTCCCGACATTCCCTGGTCGGCGCCGGGGCCCCGATCCGGGAAGGCCGCGGAATTCCGGAGGCGTTTTTTCCCGACATTCCCGGGTCGGCGCCGGGGCACCGATCCGGGAACGCCGCGGAATTCCGGACGCTTTTTTCCCGACATTCCCTGGTCGACTCCGGGGCCCCGATCCGGGAACGCCGCGCAATTCCGGACACATTTATTCTCGACATTCCCGGGTCGGTGCCGGGGCCCGGATCTGGGAACGCCGCGCAATTTCGGAGGCGTTTTTTCCCGACATTCCCGGGTCGGCCCCGGGGCCCGATCCGGGAACGCCGTGCAATTCCAGAGGCGGCGTTTCTGACATTCCCGGTCGGGCGCTGGGCCCCGATCCGGGAACGCCGCGGAATTCTGGAGGCGTTTTTTCCCGACATTCCCGGGTCGGCGCCTGGCCCCCGGTCCGGGAACGCCACGGAATTCTGGAGGCGTTTTTTCCCGACAGTCCTGGGTCGGCGCCGGGGGCCCGATCAGGGAACGCCGCGGAATTCTGGACGCATTTTTTCCGACGTGCCCCGCTCGGCGCAGGGGCCCCGATTCGGGAACGCCGCGGAATTCCGGACGCGATTTTTCCCGAAATTCCTGGGTCGGCGCCGGGGCCCCGATCCGGGAACGCCGCGCAATTCCCGACACGTTTTTTCCCGACATTCCCAGGTCGGTGCCAGGGCCCGGTTCCGGGAACGCCATGGAATTCTGGAGGCGTTTTTTCCCGACATTCCCGGGTCAGCGCCAGGGCCCCGATCCGGGAACGCCGCGGAATTCCGGACGCATTTATCCCCGACATTCCCGGGTCGACGCCGGGGGCCCGATCCGGGAACGTCGCATAATTCCGGACGATTTTTCCCGACATTCCCGGTCGGCGCTGGGCACCCGATCCGGGAAAGCCAAGGAATTCTGGACGCATTTTTTTCCGACGTGCCCGGCTCGGCGCCGGGGCCCCGATCCGGGAACGCCGCGCAATTCCGGATGCATTTATCCCCGACATTCCCGGGTCTGCGCCGGGGGCCCGATCCGGGAACTCCGAGAATTCTGGACGCATTTTTTCCGACATTCCCGGGTCGGCGCAGGGGCCCCAATCCGGGAACGCCGCGAATTCCGGACGCGATTTTTCCCGAAATTCCTGGGTCGGTGCCGGGGCCCCGATCCGGGAAAGCCGCGCAATTACCGATGCGTTTTTTCCCGACATTCCCAGGTCGGTGCCGGGGCCCGGATCCGGGACCGCCGCGCAATATCGGAGGCGTTTTTTCCCGACATTCCCGGGTCAGCCCCGGGGCCCCGATCCGGGAACGCCGCGGAATTCCAGACGTTTTTTCCCGACATTCCCGGTCGGCGCCGGGGCCCGATCCGGGAACGCCGCGAATTCGGGACGCATTTTTCCCGACATTCCCGGTCGGGCGCTGGGCACCGATCCGGGAAAGCCGAGGAATTCCGGACGCATTTATCCCCGAAATTCCCGGGTCGACGCCGTGCAATTCCAGAGGCGTTTTTTCCCGACATTCCCTGGTCGGCGCCGGGGCCCCGATCCGGGAAGGCCGCGGAATTCCGGAGGCGTTTTTTCCCGACATTCCCGGGTCGGCGCCGGGGCACCGATCCGGGAACGCCGCGGAATTCCGGACGCTTTTTTCCCGACATTCCCTGGTCGACTCCGGGGCCCCGATCCGGGAACGCCGCGCAATTCCGGACACATTTATTCTCGACATTCCCGGGTCGGTGCCGGGGTCCCGATCCGGGAACGCCACGGAATTCCGGAGGGAGTTTTTCCCGACATTCCCAGGTCGGCGCCGGGGCCCCGATCCGGGAACACCGCAGAATTCCGGATGCATTTTTTTCCGACGTGCCCGGCTCGGCGCCGGGGCCCCGATCCGGGAACGCCGCGCAATTCCGGACGCATTTATCCCCGACATTCTTGGGTCGGCACCGTGGGCCCGATCCGGGAACGCCGCGGAATTCTGGACGCATTTTTTTCGGACATGCCCCGTTAGGCGCAGGGGCCCCGTATCGGGAACGCCGCGGAATTCCGGACGCATTTATCCCCGACATTCCCGGGTCGGCGACGGGGCCCGATCCGGGAACGCCGCGGAATTCCGGGGGCATTTTTTCACCGATATTCCCGGGTCGGTGCCGGGGCCCCGATTCGGGAACGCTGTGGAATTCCGGAGGCGTTTTTTCCCGACATTCCCAAGTCGGTGCCAGGGCCCGGATTCGGGACCGCCGCGCAATATTGGAGGCGTTTTTTCCCGACATTCCCGGGTCGGCCCCGGGGCCCCGATCCGGGAACGCCGTGCAATTCCGGAGGCGTTTTTTTCCTGACATTCCCAGGTCGGCACCGGGGCTCCGCTCCGGGAACGCCACGGAATTCTGGAGGCGTTTTTGCCCGACATTCCCGGGTGGGCGCCGGGCCCCCGCTCCGGGAACACCGCGGAATTCTGGACGCATTTTTTTCCCGACATTCCCGGGTCGGCCCCGGGGCCCCGGTCCAGGAACGCCGCGGAATTCTGGAGGCGATTTTTCCCAACAGTCCCGGGTCGTCGCCGAGGTCCCGATCCACGAACGCCGCGCAATTTCGGAGGCGTTTTTTCCCGACATTCCCGGGTCGGCCCCGGGGACCCGATCCAGTAATGCCGCGGAATTCCGGACGCATTTTTTCCCGACATTCCCGGGTCAGCGCCGGGCCCCGATCCGGGAACGCCGCGCAATTCCGGACACGTTTTTTCCTGACATTCCCGGGTCGGCGCCGGGGCCCCGATCCGGGAACGCCGCGCAATTCCGGATGCATTTATCCCCGACATTCTTGGGTCGGCGCCGGGGGCCCGATCCGGGAACGCCACGGAATTGTGGATGCATTTTTTTCTGACGTGCCCCATTCGGCGCAGGGGCTCCGTTCCGGGAACGCCGCGGAATTCCGGACGCATTTATCCCCGACATTCCCGGGTCGGCGCCGGGGGCCCGATCCAGGAACGCCGCGGAATTCCGGGGGCATTTTTTCACCGATATTCCCGGGTCGGTGCCGCGGCCCCGATTCGGGAACGCTGTGGAATTCCGGAGGCATTTTTTCCCGACATTCCCAGGTCGGCGCCGGGGCCCCGATCCGGGAACGCCACGGAATTCCGGAGGCATTTTTTCCCGACATTCCCGGGTCAGCGCCGGGGCCCCGTTCCGGGAACACCGCAGAATTCCGGACGCATTTTTTTCCGACGTGTCCGGCTCGGCGCCGGGGCCCCGATCCGGGAACGCCGCGCAATTCCGGACGCATTTATCCCCGACATTCTTGGGTCGGCGTCGGGGGCCCGATCCGGGAACGCCGCGGAATTGTGGATGCATTTTTTTCTGACGTACCCCGTTCGGCGCAGGGGCTCCGTATCGGGAACGCCGCAGAATTCCGGACCCATTTATCCCCGACATTCCCGGGTCGGCGCCGGGGGCCCGATCCAGGAACGCCGCGGAATTCCGGGGGCATTTTTTCACCGATATTCCCGGGTCGGTGCCGCGGCCCCGATTCGGGAACGCTGTGGAATTCCGGAGGCATTTTTTCCCGACATTCCCAGGTCGGCGCTGGGGCCCCGATCCGGGAACGCCACGCAATTCCGGAGGGAGTTTTTCCCGACATTCCCGGGTCGGCGCCGGGGCCCCGATCCGGGAACACCGCAGAATTCTGGATGCATTTTTTTCCGACGTACCCGGCTCGGCGCCGGGGCCCCGATCCGGGAACGCCGCGCAATTCCGGACGCATTTATCCCCAACATTCTTGGGTCGGGCGCAGGGCCCGATCCGGGAACACCGCGGAATTGTGGATGCATTTTTTTCTGACGCATTCCCGGTCGGCGCAGGGGCTCCGTGATCGGGAACGCCGCAGAATTCGGACCCATTTATCCCCGACATTCCCGGGTCGGCGCCGGGGGCCCGATCCAGGAACGCCGCGGAATTCCGGGGGCGTTTTTTCACCGATATTCCCGGGTTGGTGCTGGGGACCCGATTCGGGAACGCTGTAGAATTCTGGAGGCATTTTTTCCCGACATTCCCAGGTCGGCGCCGGGGCCCCGATCCGGGAACGCCACGGAATTCCGGAGGCATTTTTTCTCGACATTCCCGGGTCAGCCCCGGGGACCCGATCCGGGAACGCCGCAAATTCCAGAGGCGTTTTTTCCCCGACATTCCCGGTCGGGCGCTGGGATCCGATCCGGGAATGCCGCGGAATTCTGGAGGCGTTTTTTTCCCGACATTCCCGGGTCGGCGCCTGGCCCCCGCTCCGGGAACGCCGCGGAATTCTGGAGGCGTTTTTTTCCCGACAGTCCCGGGTCGGCGCAGGGGGCCCGATCAGGGAACGCCGCGGAATTCTGGACGATTTTTTTCGACATTCCCGGGTCGGCGCGCAGGGGCCCCGATCCGGGAACGCCGCGGAATTCGGACGCGATTTTTCCCGAA
The DNA here is from genome assembly GCA_029282475.1 of Phrynocephalus forsythii. Taxonomy (NCBI): domain Eukaryota; kingdom Metazoa; phylum Chordata; class Lepidosauria; order Squamata; family Agamidae; genus Phrynocephalus; species Phrynocephalus forsythii. The sequence continues at coordinate 24,815,998 of JAPFRF010000014.1, forward strand.
ATTCCTGGGTCGGCGCCGGGGCCCCGATCCGGGAACGCCGCGCAATTCCCGACGCGTTTTTTCCCGACATTCCCCGGTCGGCGACGGGGGCCCGATCCGGGAACGCCGCGGAATTCCGCGAGCATTTTTTCACCGATATTCCCGGGTCGGTGCCGGGGCCCCGATTCGGGAACGCTGTGGAATTCCGGAGGCGTTTTTTCCTGACATTCCCGGGTCGGCGCCGGGCCCCCGCTCCGGGAACACCGCGGAATTCTGGACGCATTTTTTTCCCGACATTCCCGGGTCGGCCCCGGGGCCCCGGTCCAGGAACGCCGCGGAATTCTGGAGGTGATTTTTCCCAACAGTCCCTGGTCGTCGCCGGGGTCCCGATCCGCGAACGCCGCGCAATTCCGGAGGCGTTTTTTCCCGAAATTCCCGGGTCGGCCCCGGGGACCCGATCCAGTAATGCCACGGAATTCCGGACGCATTTTTTCCCGACATTCCCGGGTCAGCGCCGGGGCCCCGTTCCGGGAACACCGCAGAATTCCGGACGCATTTTTTTCCGACGTGTCCGGCTCGGCGCCGGGGCCCCGATCCAGGAACGCCGCGCAATTCCGGACGCATTTATCCCCAACATTCTTGGGTCGGCGTCGGGGGCCCGATCCGGGAACGCCGCGGAATTGTGGATGCATTTTTTTCTGACGTACCCCGTTCGGCGCAGGGGCTCCGTATCGGGAACGCCGCAGAATTCCGGACCCATTTATCCCCGACATTCCCGGGTCGGCGCCGGGGGCCCGATCCAGGAACGCCGCGGAATTCCGGGGGCATTTTTTCACCGATATTCCCGGGTCGGTGCCGCGGCCCCGATTCGGGAATGCCGTGGAATTCCGGAGGCATTTTTTCCCGACATTCCCAGGTCGGCGCCGGGGCCCCGATCCGGGAACGCCACGGAATTCCGGAGGCATTTTTTCTCGACATTCCCGGGTCAGCCCCGGGGACCCGATCCGGGAACGCCGTGCAATTCCAGAGGCGTTTTTTTTCCTGACATTCCCGGGTCGGCGCCGGGGATCCGATCCGGGAATGCCGCGGAATTCTGGAGGCGTTTTTTCCCGACATTCCCGGGTCGGCGCCTGGCCCCCGCTCCGGGAACGCCGCGGAATTCTGGAGGCGTTTTTTTCCCGACAGTCCCGGGTCGGCGCAGGGGGCCCGATCAGGGAACGCCGCGGAATTCTGGACGCATTTTTTTCGACGTGCCCCGCTCGGCGCAGGGGCCCCGATTCGGGAACGCCGCGGAATTCCGGACGCGATTTTTCCCGAAATTCCTGGGTCGGCGCCGGGGCCCCGATCCGGGAACGCCGCGCAATTCCCGACGCGTTTTTTCCCGACATTCCCAGGTCGGTGCCAGGGCCCGGATCCGGGAACGCCGCGAATTTTGAGGCGTTTTTCCCAACATTCCCGGTCGGCCCGGGCCCCCTATCCGGGAACGCTGCAATTCCGAGGCGTTTTTCCTGACATTCCCGGGTCGGCGCCGGGGCTCCGATCCGGGAACGCCATGGAATTCTGGAGGCGTTTTTTCCCGACATTCCCGGGTCGGCGCCGGGCCCCCGCTCCGGGAACGCCGCAGAATTCTGGACGCATTTTTTCCCCGACATTCCCGGGTCGGCCCCGGGGCCCCGGTCCTGGAACGCCGCGGAATTCTGGAGGCGTTTTTTCCCGACAGTCCCGGGTTGTCGCCGGGGTCCCGATCCGCGAACGCCGCGCAATTTCGGAGGCATTTTTTCCCGACATTCCCGGGTCGGCCCCGGGGCCCCGATCCAGGAATGCCGCGGAATTCCGGACGCATTTTTCCCGGCATTCCCGGGTCAGCGCCGGGGCCCCGATCCGGGAACGCCGCGCAATTCCGGACACGTTTTTTCCTGACATTCCCGGGTCGGTGCCGGGGCCCGGATCCGGGACCGCCGCGCAATATCGGAGGCGTTTTTTCCCGACATTCCCGGGTCAGCCCCGGGGCCCCGATCCGGGAACGCCGCGGAATTCCAGACGCATTTATCCCCGACATTCCCGGGTCGACGCCGGGGGCCCGATCCGGGAACGCCGCGAATTCCGGACGCATTTTTCCCCGACATTCCCGGGTCGACGCCGGGGCACCGATCCGGGAAAGCCGAGGAATTCCGGACGCATTTATCCCCGAAATTCCCGGGTCGACGCCGTGCAATTCCAGAGGCGTTTTTTCCCGACATTCCCTGGTCGGCGCCGGGGGCCCGATCCGGGAAGGCCGCGGAATTCCGGAGGCGTTTTTCCCGACATTCCCGGGTCGGCGCCGGGGCACCGATCCGGGAACGCCGCGGAATTCCGGACGCTTTTTTCCCGACATTCCCTGGTCGACTCCAGGGCCCCGATCCGGGAACGCCGCGCAATTCCGGACACATTTATTCTCGACATTCCCGGGTCGGTGCCGGGCCCCGATCCGGGAACGCCACGGAATTCCGGAGGGAGTTTTTCCCGACATTCCCGGGTCGGCGCCGGGGCCCCGATCCGGGAACACCGCAGAATTCCGGATGCATTTTTTTCCGACGTGCCCGGCTCGGCGCCGGGGCCCCGATCCGGGAACGCCGCACAATTCCGGACGCATTTATCCCCGACATTCTTGGGTCGGCACCGTGGGCCCGATCCAGGAATGCCGCGGAATTCCGGACGCATTTTTCCCGGCATTCCCGGGTCAGCGCCGGGGCCCCGATCCGGGAACGCCGCGCAATTTCGGAGGCATTTTTTCCCGACATTCCCGGGTCGGCCCCGGGGCCCCGATCCAGGAATGCCGCGGAATTCCGGACGCATTTTTCCCGCATTCCCGGTCAGCGCCGGGCCCCGATCCGGGAACGCCGCGCAATTCCGGACACGTTTTCCTGACATTCCCGGGTCGGCGCCAGGGCCCCGATCCGGGAACGCCGAGGAATTCCAGACGCATTTTTTTCGACGTGCCCGGCTCGGCGCCGGGGCCCCGATCCGGGAACTCCGAGAATTCTGGACGCATTTTTTTCCGACGTGCCCCGCTCAGCGCAGGGGCCCCGATTCGGGAACGCCGCGGAATTCCGGACGCGATTTTTCCCGAAATTCCTGGGTCGGTGCCGGGGCCCCGATCCGGGAAAGCCGCGCAATTCCCGACGCGTTTTTTCCCGACATTCCCAGGTCGGTGCCGGGGCCCGGATTCGGGACCGCCGCGCAATATTGGAGGCGTTTTTTCCCGACATTCCCGGGTCGGCCCCGGGGCCCCGATCCGGGAACGCCGTGCAATTCCGGAGGCGTTTTTTTCCTGACATTCCCGGGTCGGCACCGGGGCTCCGCTCCGGGAACACCACGGAATTCTGGAGGCGTTTTTGCCCGACATTCCCGGGTGGGCGCCGGGCCCCCGCTCCGGGAACACCGCGGAATTCTGGACGCATTTTTTTCCCGACATTCCCGGGTCGGCCCCGGGGCCCCGGTCCAGGAACGCCGCGGAATTCTGGAGGCGATTTTTCCCAACAGTCCCGGGTCGTCGCCGAGGTCCCGATCCACGAACGCCGCGCAATTTCGGAGGCGTTTTTTCCCGACATTCCCGGGTCGGCCCCGGGGACCCGATCCAGTAATGCCGCGGAATTCCGGACGCATTTTTTCCCGACATTCCCGGGTCAGCGCCGGGGCCCCGATCCGGGAACGCCGCGCAATTCCGGACACGTTTTTTCCTGACATTCCCGGGTCGGCGCCGGGGCCCCTTTCCAGGAACACCGCAGAATTCCGGACGCATTTTTTTCTGACGTGTCCGGCTCGGCGCCGGGGCCCCGATCCAGGAACGCCGCGCAATTCCGGACGCATTTATCCCCGACATTCTTGGGTCGGCGCCGGGGGCCCGATCCAGGAACGCCGCGGAATTGTGGATGCATTTTTTTCCGACGTGCCCCGTTCGGCGCCGGGGCCCCGATCCGGGAACGCCGCGCAATTCCGGACGCATTTATCCCCGACATTCCCGGGTCGGCGCCGGGGGCCCGATCCAGGAACGCCGCGGAATTCCGGGGGCATTTTTTCACCGATATTCCCGGTCGGGTGCCGGGCCCCGATTCGGGAACGCTGTGGAATTCCGGAGGCATTTTTTCCCGACATTCCCAGGTCGGCGCCGGGGCCCCGATCCGGGAACGCCACGGAATTCCGGATGGAGTTTTTCCCGACATTCCCGGGTCGGCGCCGGGGCCCCGATCCGGGAACGCCACGGAATTCCGGATGGAGTTTTTCCCGACATTCCCGGGTCGGCCCCGGGGCCCCGATCCGGGAAAGGCCGTGCAATTCCGGAAGCGTTTTTTCCAGACATTCCCGGGTCGGAGCCCGGGCCCCGATCCGGGAACGCCGCGGAATTATGGACGGATTTTTCCCCCGACATTCCCGGGTCGGCCCCGGGGCCCCGATCCGGGAACGCCGCGGAATTCCGAACGCGTTTTTTCCTTATATTCCCGGGTCGGCGCCGGGGACCCGATCCGGGAACGCCGTGGAATTCCGGATGCGTTTTTTCCCGACATTCCCAGGTCGGCGCCGGGGCCCTGATCCAGGAACGCCGCGGAATTCCAGATGGATTTTTTCCCCCGACATTCCCGGGGCGGAGATGCGGCCCCGATCCGGGAACGCTGTGGAATTCCGGATGCATTTTTCCCCCCGACATTCCCGGTCGGGCGCGCGGCCCCGATCCGGGAACTCTGCGCAATTCCGGATGCGTTTTTTCCCGACATTCCCGGGTCGGCACCGGTGCCCCGATCCAGGAACGCCGCTGAATTTCGGAGGCATTTTTTCCCCGATATACCTGGGTCAGCGCCGGGACCCCGATCCGGGAACGCTGTGAAATTCCGGAGGCGTTTTTTCCCGACATTCCCGGGTCGGCGCCGGGGCCCCGGTCCGGGAACGCCGGGGAATTCGGGGACGCATTTTTTTCCGACCGTCCCGGGTCAGTGCTCGGGCCCCGATCCGGGAACGCCGCGGAATTCCGGACGGATTTTTTTCCCCGACAATCCCGGGGTGGAGCTGGGGCCCCGATCCGGGAACACTGTGGAATTCCGGACGCATTTTTCCCCCCGACATTCCCGGGTCGGCGCCGGGGCCCCGATCCGAGAACGCCGTGAAATTCTGGAGGCGTTTTTTCCCGATATTCCCGGGTCAGTGCCGGGGCCCCGATCCGGGAACGCCGTGAAATTCCGGAGGTGTTTTTTCCCAACATTTCCGGGTCGCACCGTGGCCCCGGTCCGGGAACGCCGGGGAATTCGGGGACGCATTTTTTTCCGACCGTCCCGGGTCAGTGCTCGGGCCCCGATCCGGGAACGCCGCGGAATTCCGGACAGATTTTTTTCCCCGACAATCCCGGGGTGGAGCTGGGGCCCCGATCCGGGAACACTGTGGAATTCCGGACGCATTTTTCCCCGACATTCCCGGTCGGCGCTGGGGCCCGATCCGAGAACGCCGTGAAATTCTGGAGGCGTTTTTTCCCGATATTCCCGGGTCAGTGCCGGGGCCCCGATCCGGGAACGCCGTGAAATTCTGGAGGCGTTTTTTCCCGACATTCCCGGGTCGGCGCCGGGGCCCCGGTCCGGGAACGCCGGGGAATTCGGGGACGCATTTTTTTCCGACCGTCCCGGGTCAGTGCTCGGGCCCCGATCCAGGAACGCCGCAGAATTCCGGGGGCATTTTTTCACCGATATTCCCGGGTCGGTACCGGGGCCCCGATTCGGGAACGCTGTGGAATTCCGGAGGCATTTTTTCCCGACATTCCCAGGTCGGCGCCGGGGCCCCGATCCGGGAACGCCACGGAATTCGGATGGAGTTTTTTTTCCCGACATTCCCGGTCGGGCGCTGGGGCCCCGATCCGGGAACGCCACGGAATTCCGGATGGAGTTTTTCCCGACATTCCCGGGTCGGCCCCGGGGCCCCGATCCGGGAAAGGCCGTGCAATTCCGGAAGCGTTTTTTCCAGACATTCCCGGGTCGGAGCCCGGGCCCCGATCCGGGAACGCCGCGGAATTATGGACGGATTTTTCCCCTGACATTCCCGGGTCGGCCCCGGGGCCCCGATCCGGGAACGCCGCGAATTCGAACGCTTTTTTTTTCCTTATATTCCCGGTCGGGCGCTGGGGACCCGATCCGGGAACGCCGTGGAATTCCGGATGCGTTTTTTCCCGACATTCCCAGGTCGGCGCCGGGGCCCTGATCCAGGAACGCCGCGGAATTCCAGATGGATTTTTTCCCCCGACATTCCCGGGGCGGAGATGCGGCCCCGATCCGGGAACGCTGTGGAATTCCGGATGCATTTTTCCCCCCGACATTCCCGGGTCGGCGCCGGGGCCCCGATCCGGGAACTCTGCGCAATTCCGGATGCGTTTTTTCCCGACATTCCCGGGTCGGCACCGGTGCCCCGATCCAGGAACGCCGCTGAATTTCGGAGGCATTTTTTCCCCGATATACCTGGGTCAGCGCCGGGACCCCGATCCGGGAACGCTGTGAAATTCCGGAGGCGTTTTTTCCCGACATTCCCGGGTCGGCGCCGGGGCCCCGGTCCGGGAACGCCGGGGAATTCGGGGACGCATTTTTTTCCGACCGTCCCGGGTCAGTGCTCGGGCCCCGATCCGGGAACGCCGCGGAATTCCGGACGGATTTTTTTCCCCGACAATCCCGGGGTGGAGCTGGGGCCCCGATCCGGGAACACTGTGGAATTCCGGACGCATTTTTCCCCCCGACATTCCCGGGTCGGCGCCGGGGCCCCGATCCGAGAACGCCGTGAAATTCTGGAGGCGTTTTTTCCCGATATTCCCGGGTCAGTGCCGGGGCCCCGATCCGGGAACGCCGTGAAATTCTGGAGGCGTTTTTTCCCAACATTTCCGGGTCGCACCGTGGCCCCGATCCGGGAATGCCACGGAATTCCGAAGGCGTTTTTTCCCGACATTCCCGGATCGGCACCGGGGCCCCGATCCAGGAACGCCGGGCTGTTCCGGAAGCATATTTTCCCGACATCCCGGGTCGGCGGCGGGGCCCCGATCCGGGAACGCCGTGCAATTCCGGTAGCGATTTTTCCCGACATTCCCGGGTCGGCCCCGGGGCTCCGATCCGGGAACGCCGTGCAATTTTGGAGGCGTTTTTTCCCGACATTCCCGGGTCAGCGCCGGGGCCCCAATCCTGGAATGCTGCGGAATTCTGGACGCATTTATCCCCGACATTCCCGGGTCGGCGCAGGGTGCCCGATCCGGGAACGCCGCGGAATTCCGGAGGCATTTTCCCCGATATTCCCGGGTCGGTGCCGGTGCCCCGATTCGGGAACGCTGTGGAATTCTGGAGGCGTTTTTTCCCGACATTCCCTGTCGGCGCCGGGGCCCTGATTCGGGAATGCCGCGCAATTCCGGACGCGTTTTTTCCCGACATTCCCGGTTCGGCGCCGGGGCCCCGATTCAGGAACGCCGTACAATTCCGGAGGCATTTTTTCCCGACATTCCCTGTCGGCGCAGGGGCCCCGATCCGGGAACGCTGCGCAATTCCGGACGCGTTTTTTCCTGACATTCCCAGGTCGGCCCCGGGGCCCCGATCCGGGAACGCCGTGCAATTCCGGAAGCGTTTTTTCCAGACATTCCCGGGTCGGTGCCCGGGCCCCGATCCGGGAACGCCGCGGAATTATGGACGGATTTTCCCCCCGACATTCCCGGGTCGGCACCGGGGCCCCGATCCGGGAACGCCGCGGAATTCCGAACACGTTTTTTCCTTACATTCCCGGGTCGGCGCCGGGGCCCCGATCCGGGAACTCCACGGAATTCTGGAGGCGATTTTTCCCGACATTCCCGGGTCGGCGCTGGGGCCCCGATCCAGGAATGCCGCGGAATTCCGAAGGCGTTTTTTCCCAACATTCCCGGATCGGCGCCGGGGCCCGGATCCGGGAACGCTGTGGAATTCCGGATGCAATTTTTTTCCGACTTTCCCGGGTCAGTGCCCGGGCCCCGATCCAGGAACGCCGCGGAATTCCGGATGGATTTTTTCCCCCGACATTCCCGGGGCGGAGATGCGGCCCCGATCCGGGAACGCTGTGGAATTCCGGACGCATTTTCCCCCCGACATTCCCGGTCGGGCGCTGGGCCCTGATCCGGGAACGCTGCGCAATTCCGGATGCATTTTTTCCCCGATATACCCGGGTCAGCGCCGGGGCCCCGATCCGGGAACGCTGTGAAATTCCAGAGGCGTTTTTTCCCGACATTCCCGGGTCGGCGCTGGGGCCCCGATCCAGGAATGCCGCGGAATTCCGAAGGCGTTTTTTCCCGACATTCCCGGATCGGCGCCGGGGCCCCGATCCGGGAACGCTGTGGAATTCCGGATGCATTTTTTTCCGACCTTCCCGGGTCAGTGCCCGGGCCCCGATGAAGGAACGCCGCGGAATTCCGGATGGATTTTTTCCCCCGACATTCCCGGGGCGGAGATGCGGCCCCGATCCGGGAACGCTGTGGAATTCCGGACGCATTTTCCCCCCGACATTCCCGGGTGGGCGCCGGGGCCCCGATCCGGGAACGCTGCGCAATTCCGGATGCGTTTTTTCCCGACATTCCCGGGTCGGCACCGGTGCCCCGATCCAGGAACGCCGCTGAATTCCGGAGGCATTTTTTCCCCGATATACCCGGGTCAGCGCCGGGGCCACGATCCAGGAACGCTGTGAAATTCCGGAGGCGTTTTTTCCCGACATTCCCGGGTCGGCGCCGGGGCCCCGGTCCGGGAACGCCGCGGAATTCCGGATGCATTTTTTTCCGACCTTCCCGGGTCAGTGCTCGGGCCCCGATCCGGGAACGCCGCGGAATTCCGGACGGATTTTTTTCTCCGACAATCCCGGGGCGGAGCTGGGGCCCCGATCCGGGAACACTGTGGAATTCCGGACGCACTTTTCCCCCCGACATTCCCGGGTCGGCGCTGGGGCCCCGATCCGGGAACGCTGTGGAATTCCGGACGCGTTTTTTCCCGACATTCCCGGGTCGGCGCCGGGGCCCCGATCCGGGAACACTGTGGAATTCCGGACGCGTTTTTTCCTGACATTCCCGGGTAGGCGCCGGGGCCCCGATCCGTGAACGCCGATGAATTCCGGAGGCGTTTTTTCCGACATTCCCGGGTAGGCGCCGGGGCCCCGATCCGTGAACGCCACGGAATTCCGGACGCGTTTTTTCCCAACATTCCCGGGTCGGCGCCGGGACCCCGATCCGGGAACGCCGTGCAATTTCGGAGGCGTTTTTTCCCGACATTCCTGGGTCGGCCCCGGGGCCCCGATCCGGGTACGCCGTGCAATTCCGGAAGCGTTTTTTCCCGACATTCCCGGGTCTGCCCCGGGGCCCCGATCCGGAAACGCCGTGCAATTCCGGAGGCGTTTTTTCCCGACATTCCCGGGTTGGCGCCGGGGCCCCGATCCGGGAATGCTGCGGAATTCTGGACGCATTTATCCCCGACATTCC
>JAPFRF010000014.1:24834262-24852161 GCA_029282475.1 Phrynocephalus forsythii
CCTGAATATGTTATGTTGAACATGTAGTAACTTTCCTATGTAGTTTTAAAGTGAGTAATGGCATAACGGAGCAGTCTGAAATGTTAATTATCTGATGATTACCCGGTAGAAAGTATCTTCCTTTTGACTCCTCGGTGATTTCAATTTCAGCTACCAGAGAGTTGATTTTTCTTGTCTCATAACTACATAAAAATGTGCTTAATGAGAAGGAAAAATTTACACCTTCGCAAGAAGCCAAGTGGGCCTGTTCATCTGATCCTAGCCTTGAAAGACTGCAAAGATAACAACGATTGAAGCATGCCCCCTTCAGGGTGAGGATCCGAGCTTTTTCGGCGCTGACCCAGGAAGGTCGGGAAAAATGCCGTCGGAATTCAGCGCGCCCACGGATCGGGGGTCGCGCCAACCCGGGAACATCGGGAAAAATTTGTCCGGGAATTCCAGCGGCCCACGGATCAGGGGCCCTGCGCCAACCTGAATACGTCGGGAAAACGCGCCCGAATTCCGCGGGGGTCCCGGATCGGGGCCCGGGCGCTACACCCGGAATGTCGGGAAAAAAGGGCTCTTGAATTCCGTAAGGCCCACGGATCGGGGCCCCGGGCGACAACTTGGAATATCGGGAAAAACGCGTCCGGAGTTCCGCTGCTCCCTGGATCGGGCCCGGCGCCACCCTGAAATACCGGGAAAAACGCCCGAATTCCGCGGCGGAGTCCCTGATCGGGCCCCGGCGCCATCCCTGGAATGTCGGGAAAAACATGTCTGAATTCTGCGCGCCCCTGGATCGACCCCAGCGCCGACCCTGGAAGTTCGGAAAACGCCCGAGAATTCCGCCGACGCTCCGGGATCGGGCCCGGCGCAGACCCTGGAATGTCGGGAAAAACGTCCGAATTTACGCGCGCCCCCGGATGGGCGGGAATAAACGACCGAATTCCACCGCTTCCCTGACTCCTCGGGGAAAACTTCGGGAAAACGCCTCCGGAGTTCCGCCGCGCTCCGGGATCGGGTCCCGCACCGACCTGGAAGGTCGGAAAACACGCCTAGAGGTCCGCCATCCTCCGGATGGGGGCCCGCGACGACCTGGAACGCCAGGAAAAACGTTCGAGATTCACGGGCGCTCCCGGATCGGGCCCGGCGCCAACCCAGGTGAACGCCGGAAAAAGCCCCCGAGTTCCGCCGCGCCCCGGGATCGGGCCCGGAGCCACTTTGGAATGTCGGGATAAAAGGCCTCTGAGTTCCAGGAGCATCCCCGGATCGGGCCCGGGCGCCTTTACCCCGGAATGTCGGGAAAAACTTATGCAGGGATTACTGCGGCGCCCTGGGGCCCCATCGGGCCTCGGCGCTGACCCGGGAATGTCGGGAAAAAGGCCTCTGAATTACGCGGGCCCCCCGGATCGGGGCCTCCGGGCAGACCCGGGGAACGGGGAAAAACGCCTCCGGGATCGGGCCCGGGCGCCCCCGGGATCGGGCACCGGCGCTGACCCGGGAATGCCGGGAAAACACGCTCGCCCCGAATTCCCCGCGACACCCGGGATCGGGCCCCGGCGCCACCCAGGAAGGTCGGGAAAAACGCTCCAGAGTTCCGCAGCTCCCCGGATCGGGCCCCGTGCCGACCCGGGAAGGTCGGGAAAAAACGCCCGGAATTCAGCGGGCGCGCCCGGATCGGGGCCCGGCGCCGACCCGGGAAGGTCGGGAAAAACGCCCGAATTCCGCTGCGTCCCTGGATCGGGCCCGGCGCCACCCCGGAATGTCGGGAAAAAACGCCTCCGGAATTCCGCAGCGCCCCCGGATCGGGCCCGGCGCCACCCGGGAAGGTCGGGAAAAAGGCGTCCGAATTCGCGGGGCCCGGATCGGGCAAATGGCGCCGACCCAGGAATGTCGGGAAAAAGGCCTCTGAATTCCGCGGCGCCCCTGGATCGGGCCCAGGCGCCAACCCGGGAATATCGGGAAAAAACTTGTCCGGAATTCCGCGACCCACGGATCGGGCCCCGGCGCCGACCCCAGGAATGTCGGGAAAAACGCGTCCGAATTCCGCGCGCCCGGATCGGGCCCCGGCGCCGACCCGGGAACGTCGGGAAAACGCTCCGAGTTCCGCGGTGTCCCCGGATCGGGCCCCGTGCCACCCGGAATGTCGGGAAAAACGCCTGGAGTTCCGCGCGCCCCCGGATCGGGCCCCGCGCCAACCCTGGAAGGTCGGGAAAAAACGCATCCGGAATTCAGCGCGCCCCGGATCGGGCCCCAGGCGCCACCCGGGAATGTCGGGAAAAAGCTGGAGTTCTCATAGCGCCCCTGGATCGGGCCCCGGCACCCACCCTGGAATATCGGGAAAACTTGTCCGAATTTCCGCGACGCCCCTGGGGATCGGGCCCCGGCGCCACCCCAGGAATGTCGGGGAAAAGGCTTCTGGAATTCGCGCGGCGTCCCTGGATCGGGCCCCGGCGCCGACCCGAAACGTCGGGAAAACACGCCTGAAATTCCACGGCGCATCCCCGGATCGGGCCCCGGCGCCACCCGGGAAGGTCGGGAAAACGGCGTCCGAATTCCGCGCGCCCCCGGGATCGGGCCCCGGCGCCACCCGGAAGGTCGGGAAAAAACGCCTCCAGAATTTCCGCGCGCCCCGGATCGGGCCCCGGCGCCGACCCGGGAATGTCGGGAAAAAGGCCTCTGGAATTCCGCGCATCCCCAGGATCGGGCCCCGGCGCAGACCCGGGAAGGTCGGGAAAACGTCCGGAATTCCGCGCGCCCTCGGATCGGGCCCCGCGCCGACCCGGAATGTCGGGAAAACGCGTCCTCTGAATTCCGCGCGCGCCCGGATCGGGCCCCCGCGCCAACCCGGGAATGTCGGGAAAAAGGCCTCTGAATTCCACAGCGGCCCCCGGATCGGGCCCCGGCGCCAACCCGGAATATCGGGAAAAAACACCTCCGAATTCCGCGGTGTCCTCGGGATCGGGCCCGGCGCCAACCCCGGAATGTCGGGAAAAAGGGCTCTGAAGTTCAGCGCGCCCCTGGATCGGGCCCGGGCGCCGACCCGGAATGTCGGGAAAACGCGCCCTGAAATTCCGCGCGCCCCCGGATCGGGCCCCGGCGCCGACCCGGAATGTCGGGAAAAACGCGTCCGGAAGTTCGCGCGCCCCACGGATCGGGCCCCGGCAGACCCGGAACCCGGAATGTGGGATAAAAGGCGGATCATGCCCGGGAATGTCGGGAAAAAGGGGAAAAACTTGTCCAGAATTCTGCCGCGCCCCGGATCGGGCCCCCGGATCGGGCTGTCTGAATTCCCGGCGCCAAATGGACCCGGGAAGGTCGGGAAAACACATCCGAAGTCCGCGGCGCCCTGGATCGGGCCCCGCGCCGACCCGGGAACGTCGGGAAAACGCCGTCCGAATTTCCGCGGGCCCCCGGATCGGGTCCCGGCGCCAACCCGGGAATGTCGGGAAAAACACGCCTCCTTCCGCGAGACCCTGGATCGGGCCCGGGCGCCACCCGGAATGTCGGGAAAACTTGTCCGAATTCCGCGCGCCCACGGATTCGGGCCCGGCGCCGACCCTGGAAGGTCGGGAAAACACGCCCGAATTCCGCGCGTCCCTGGATCGGGCCCCGGCGCCAACCCGGGAAGGTCGGGAAAAACGCCTCCAGAGTTCAGCGCGCGCCCCTGGATTGGGCCGGGCGCCAACCCTGGAATCTCGGGAAAAAACTTGTCCGAATTCCGCGGCGCCCACGGATCGGGCCCTGGCGCCAACCCGGGAATGTCGGGAAAAAAGGCCTCTGAATTACGCGCGCCCCCTGGATCGGGCCCGGGCGCAGACCCAGGAACATGGGGAAAAAACGCCTCCGGAATTCCATGGCGCCCCAGGATCGGGCCCCGGCGCCGACCCGGGAATGTCGGGAAAACGCCCGAATTCCGCGATGTCCCCCGGATCGGGCCCCAGTGCCAACCCGGAAGGTCGGGAAAAACGCCTCCAGAATTCTCACGCGCCCCCGGATCGGGCCCCCTGCGCCACCCGGGAAGGTCGGGAAAACGCTCCTGAATTCCGCCGCGTCCCTGGGATCGGGCCCCGGCGCAGACCGGGAAGGTCGGGAAAAAACGCCTGGAGTTCCGCGCGTCCCGGGATCGGGCCCCGGGCGCCACCCGGAAGGTCGGGAAAAACGCCCCACGAAGATCCCGCTGCGCCCCCGGGATCGGGCCCCGAGGCGCCGCGCCCTGGAAGGTCGGGAAAAATACGCGTCCGGAGTTCCGCGGGCGCCCCGGATCGGGCCCCGGCGCCAACCCGGGAATGTCGGGATAAAAGGCCTCTGAATTCCGCGGCGCCCCTGGATCGGGCCCGGGCGCCAACCCTGGAATATCGGGAAAACTTGTCTGGAATTCTCACGGTGTCCTCGGATCGGGCCCCCGCGCGCAACCCGGAATGTCGGGAAAAAGGCCCTGAATTACGCGCCCCCGGATCGGGCCCGGCGCCAGACCCGGGAACGTCGGGAAAACGCCCGGAATTCCGCAGGGCGCCCCCGGATCGGGCACCGGGCGCCACCCGGAATGTCGGGAAAAAACACGTCCGAATTCCGCGACGCCCCTGGATCGGGCCCCCGGCGCCACCCGGGAATGTCGGGAAAAAAGGCTTCTGAATTCTGGCGGCGCCCCCGGATCGGGCCCCGGCGCCGACCCGGGAAGGTCGGGAAAACACGTCCGAATTCCACTGTGTCCCCGGATCGGGCCCCGGCGCCAACCCGGGAAGGTCGGGAAAACGCTTCCCAGAATTCAGCGGCGCCCCGGATCGGGCCCCCGGCGCCACCCAGGAATATCGGGAAAAACGCCCCGAATTCCGCGGCCCCCGGGATCGGGCCCCGGCGCCGACCCCGGGAATGTCGGGAAAAAACGCCTCTGAATTCAGCGGGCGTCCCCGGATCGGGCCCCGGCGCCACCCTGGAATGTCGGGAAAACGCCCCGAATTCCGCGCGCCCAGGATCGGGCCCCGGCGCCAACCCGGAAATGGTCGGGAAAAAACGCCTCCGAATTCCGCGCCCCCGGGATCGGGCCCCGCGCCCCCCGGGAAGGTCGGGAAAAACGCCTCCAGAATTCCATGGCGCCCCCGGATCGGGCCAGGCGGCGCCAACCCGGGAATGTCGGGAAAACGCGTCCTGAATTCAGCGATGTCCCCGGATCGGGCCCTGGGCGCCGACCCGGGAAGGTCGGGAAAAACGCTGAATTCCGCGAGTTCCCGGATCGGGCGGCGCCCCGGATCGGGGAAAAACGCTGTCCGCGCCGCCCTGGAAGGTCGGGAAAACGCGTCGGGAAAAACGCGAGATCCACGAAAACGCCCCCGGGATCGGGCCCCGGCGCCAACCCTGGAATGTCGGGAAAAACGCCTGGAGTTCCGGCCCGGGATCGGGCCCGGCGCCAACCCGGGAATGTCGGGAAAAAGGCCTCTGAGTTCCGCGGCATCCCTGGATCGGGCCCGGGCGCCAACCCTGGAATCTCGGGAAAAACTTGTCTGGAATACCGCGCGCCCCCTGGATCGGGCCCCGGCGCCAACCCGGGAATGTCGGGAAAAAGGCCTCTGAATTACGCGCGCCCCGGATCGGGCCCCGGCGCCCGACCCGGAACGTCGGGAAAAAACGCCCCGGAATTCCGCGCGCGCCCCCGGATCGGGCACCGGCGCTGACCCGGGAATGTCGGGAAAAACACGCCGGAATTCCGCGATGTCCCGGATCGGGCCCGGCGCCACCCGGGAAGGTCGGGAAAAACGCCTCCAGAATTCAGCGCGCCCCCGGATCGGGCACGGCGCCACCCGGGAAGGTCGGGAAAAACACGCCCGGAGTTCAGCGGCGCCCCCGGGATCGGGCCCCGGCGCCGACCCGGGAATGTCGGGAAAAAACGCCTCCGAATTCCGCTGCGTCCCCGGATCGGGCCCCGGCGCCAACCGGGAATGTCGGGAAAAAAAACACGCTCTGAGTTCCGCGCGCCCCCGGATCGGGCCCTGGCGCCAACCCGGGAATGTCGGGAAAAAAGGCCTCTGAATTCCGCGACGCCCCTGGATCGGGCCCCAGGCGCCAACCCTGGAATATCGGGAAAAAGGCCTCCGAATTCCGCGCGCCCCAAGGATCGGGCCCCGGCGCCACCCAGGAATGTCGGGAAAACGCGTCCGAATTCCGTGGCGCCCCCGATCGGGCCCCGCGCCACCCGGGAAGGTCGGGAAAACGCTGTCCGAATTCCGCTGCGTCCCCGGATCGGGCCCCAGTGCGCACCCGGGAAGGTCGGGAAAAAACGCTTCAGAGTTCAGTGGCGCCCCCGGATCGGGCCCGGCGCCGACCCTGGAAGGTCGGGAAAACGCTGGCCGAGATTCCGCGCGCCCCCGGATCGGGCCCCAGCGCTGACCCTGGAAGGTCGGGAAAAACGCCCTCCGAGTTCCGCGCGCGCCCCGGATCGGGCCCCGGCGCCGACCCGGGAATGTCGGGAAAAACTTGTCCAGAATTCCGCGGCGCCCCTGGATCGGGCCCCAGGCGCCACCCTGGAATGTCGGGAAAAAGGCCTCTGAATTACGCGCCCCCCCGATCGGGCCCCGCGCAGACCCGGGAACGTCGGGAAAACGCGCTCCGGAATTCAGCGGCCCCCCGATCGGGCCCCGCGCCGACCCGGGAATGTCGGGAAAAAACGCCCCGAATTCCGCGATGTCCCCGGATCGGGCCCCAGCGCCAACCCGGAAGGTCGGGAAAAAAGGCTCCAGAATTCCGCGCGCCCCCCGGATCGGGCCCCCGGCGCCAACCCGGGAATGTCGGGAAAAAAGGCTCCGGAATTCCGCGGGTGTCCCGGGATCGGGCCCCAGCGCCCAACCCGGGAATGTCGGGAAAAAACGCGCCTGAGTTCCGCGGCCCCGGATCCCCGGATCGGGCCCCGGCGCCGACCCGGGAATGTCGGGAAAAACGCCTCCAGAGATCCGCGGCGCCCCCGGGATCGGGCCCCGGCGCCGACCCTGGAAGGTCGGGAAAAACGCCCCGAGTTCTCCGCGGCGCCCCGGGATCGGGCCCCGGCGCCAACCCGGGAATGTCGGGAAAAAGGCCTCTGAATTCCGCGGCGCCCCTGGATCGGGCCCGGGCGCCAACCCTGGAATATCGGGAAAACTTGTCCGAATTCCGCCAGCCCCCGGATCGGGCCCCGGCGCCACCCCGGGAAGGTCGGGAAAAACGCCTCTGGAATTACGCGCGCCCCCGGATCGGGCCCCGGCGCAGACCCGGGAACGTCGGGAAAAACGCGTCCGGAATTTCCGCGGCGCCCCGGATCGGGCCCCGGGCGCCAACCCGGGAATGTCGGGAAAACGCGCTTCCGAATATTCCGCGGCGCCCCCCGGATCGGGCCCCGCGCCACCCGGAATGTCGGGAAAAAGGCGTCCGAATTCCGCGCGGCGCCCCCGGATCGGGCCCCGGCGCCGACCCGGGAAGGTCGGGAAAAAACGTCGGAATTCACGCGCCCCCGGATCGGGCCCCGCGCCGACCCGGGAAGGTCGGGAAAAACGCGCCAGAGTTCAGCGGCGCCCCAGGATCGGGCCCAGGCGCCAACCCTGGAAGGTCGGGAAAAACGCGTCCGAGTTCCGCGGCGCCCCGGGATCGGGCCCCGGCGCCGACCCGGGAATGTCGGGAAAAAGGCCTCTGGAATTCCGCGGAGCCCCTGGATCGGGCCCGGGCGCCACCCCGGAATATCGGGAAAAAAACGTCCGGAATTCCGCGCGCGTCACGGATCGGGCCCGGGCGCCGACCCGGGAAGGTCGGGAAAAAATGCCTCCGGAATTCCGGCGCGCCCCCGGATCGGGCCCCGCGCCGACCCGGGAGGTCGGGAAAAAACGCGTCTGGAATTCAGCGGCGCCCCTGGATCGGGCCCGGGCGCCAACCCTGGAATCTCGGGAAAAAAGGCTCTCCGGAATTCCGCGGGCCCACGGATCGGGCCCCGGCGCCACCCGGGAATGTCGGGAAAACGGCCTCTGGAATTCCGCGGCGCCCCCGGATCGGGCCCGGGCGCCATCCCGGGAAGGTCGGGAAAAACACGCCTCTGGAAGTTCCGCGGCGCCCCAGGATCGGGCCACGGGCGCCACCCCGGGGAAGGTCGGGAAAAACGCTGGAATCCGAGTTCCGCGATGTCCCCGGATCGGGGCCCCGGCGCCAACCCGGGAAGGTCGGGAAAACTCCTCCAGAATTCCGCGGCGCCCCCGGATCGGGCCCCAGCGCCAACCCGGGAATGTCGGGAAAAACGCCTCTGAATTCCGCTGGCATCCTGGATCGGGCCCCCAGGCGCCACCCGGGAATATCGGGAAAAACGCGTCTGAATTCCGCGGCGTCCCGGATCGGGCCCCGGCGCCAACCCGGGAAGGTCGGGAAAACGCGCTCTGAATTCCGCGGCGCGCCCGGGATCGGGCCCCGGCGCCGACCCTGGAAGGTCGGGAAAAACGCTGTCCGAATTCCCGCGCGCCCCGGGATCGGGCCCCGGCGCCAACCCGGGAATGTCGGGAAAAAAAGGCCTCTGGAATTCCGCGGCATCCCTGGATCGGGGCCCGCGCCAACCCTGGAATATCGGGAAAAAACTTGTCTGAATTCCGCGCGCGTCCCGGGATCGGGCCCCCGGCGCCACCCGGGAAGGTCGGGAAAAAGGCCTCCGAATTACGCGCGCGCCCCCGATCGGGCCCCGGCGCCGACCCGGAAGGTCGGGAAAAAACGCCCCGAGTTCCGCGGGCGCCCCCGGATCGGGCACGGCGCCAACCCGGGAATGTCGGGAAAAAGGCCTCTGGAATTCCGCGCGCTCCCCGGATCGGGCCCAGGCGCCAACCCTGGAATGTCGGGAAAAAAGGCCTCTGGAATTCTGCGCGCCCCCGGATCGGGCCCCGGCGCCACCCGGGAATGTCGGGAAAAAACGCCCGGAATTCCGCGGCGCCCCCGGATCGGGCCCCGGCGCCAACCCGGGAAGGTCGGGAAAAACGCCTCCAGAATTCCGCCCCGGGATCGGGCCCCGGCGCCAACCCGGGAAGGTCGGGAAAAAAGCGGCCCAGAATTCTGCGCGCCCCCGGATCGGGCCCCGCGCCAGACCCGGGAAGGTCGGGAAAAACGCTCCAGGAATTCTGCGCGCCCCGGATCGGGGCCCCGGCGCCACCCGGGAATGTCGGGAAAAAACGCCTCCGAATTCCGCGGCGTCCCCGGATCGGGCCCCGGCGCCGACCCGGGAAGGTCGGGAAAACGCTGGCCTGGAAATTCCACGGCGCCCCGGATCGGGCCCCGGCGCCACCCCTGGAAGGTCGGGAAAAACGCCTGGAGTTCCACGGCGCCCCCGGATCGGGCCCCGCGCCAACCCGGGAAGGTCGGGAAAAAACGCCTCCGAATTCTCGCGCGCCCCGGGATCGGGCCCCGGCGCCACCCGGGAATGTCGGGAAAAAAGGCCTCTGGAATTCCGCGGCCCCCGGGATCGGGGCCCGGGCGCCAACCCGGGAATGTCGGGAAAAAGGCCTCCGAATTCGCGCGCCCCGGATCGGGCCCTGGCGCCAACCCGGGGAATGTCGGGAAAAAGGCCTCTGAATTCCGCGCGCCCCTGGATCGGGCCCGGGCGCCAACCCGGGAAGGTCGGAAAAAACACGCCCGAATTCCACGCGCCCCCGGATCGGGCCCCGGGCGCCACCCGGGAATGTCGGGAAAACGCCTCCGAATTCCGCGGCCCCCGGGATCGGGCCCCGGCGCCACCCCGGAAGGTCGGGAAAACGCGTCCGGAATTCCACGCGCCCCCGGGATCGGGCCCCGGCGCCGACCCGGGAAGGTCGGGAAAAACGCCTCCGAGTTCCACGCGCGCCCCCGGATCGGGCCCCCGGCCAACCCGGGAAGGTCGGGAAAACCGCGTCCGGGAAAACGTTTCCACGCCGCGCCCCCCGATCGGGCCCCGGCGCCACTCCGGGAATGTCGGGAAAAAGGCCTCTGGAATTCCGCGCGCCCTCGGATCGGGCCCGGGCGCCAACCCGGAAGGTCGGGAAAAAAACACGCTCCGAATTCCCGCGCGCCCCCGGGATCGGGCCCCAGTGCCACCCGGGAATGTCGGGAAAAAGGCCTCGAATTCCGCGGCGCCCCGGATCGGGCCCCGGCGCCGACCCGGGAAGGTCGGGAAAAACACGCCCGAATTCCGCGCGCGCGCCCCGGATCGGGCCCCGCGCCAACCCGGGAATGTCGGGAAAAACGGCCCGAATTCCGCGCGCCCCCGGATCGGGCCCCGGCGCCAACCGGAATATCGGGAAAACGCACGTCTGAATTCCGCGCGCCCCGGATCGGGCCCCGGCGCCGACCCGGGAATGTCGGGAAAAAGGCCCGAATTCCGCGGCGCCCCCGGATCGGGCCCCAGGCGCCAACCCGGGAATGTCGGGAAAAACACGCCCGGAATTCCGCGGCGCCCCGGGATCGGGCCCCGCGCCACCCAGGAATGTCGGGAAAAAAGGCCTCTGGAATTCCCGCGGCGCCCGGGATCGGGCCCCGGCGCTACCCTGGAAGGTCGGGAAAAAAGGTCCGAATTCCGCTGTGTCCCCGGATCGGGCCCGCGCCACCCGGGAAGGTCGGGAAAAAACGTCCGAATTCCGCGCGCCCCCGGGATCGGGCCCCGGCGCCACCCCGGGAAGGTCGGGGGAAACGCGGCCTGAATTCCGCTGCGTCCCTGGATCGGGCCCCGGCGCCAACCCTGGGAAGGTCGGGAAAACGCCTCTGGAGTTCCGCGGCGCCCCGGGATCGGGCCCCGGCGCCACCCTGGAATGTCGGGAAAACGCCTCTGAAGTTCCGCGCGCCCCCGGATCGGGCCCCGGCGCCACCCGGGAAGGTCGGGAAAAACGCTGTCCGGAGTTCCCCGGCAGACCCGGGAATGCGGGATAAAAGCCCCGGGATCGGGCCCCGGCGCCAACCCCGGAATGTCGGGAAAAACTTGTCCAGAATTCCGCAGTCCCTGGATCGGGCCCGGGCGCCACCCGGGAATGTCGGGAAAAAGGCCTCTGAATTACGCGGTGCGCCTCGGATCGGGCCCCGGCGCCGACCCGGGAAGGTCGGGAAAAAAACGCCTCCGAATTTCGCGGGCGCCCCGGGATCGGGCCCCGCGCCGACCCGGGAAGGTCGGGAAAACACGTCCGAATTCCGTGTCCCCGGGGATCGGGCCCCGGCGCCACCCGGGAATGTCGGGAAAAAAGGCTTCCGAATTTCAGCGGCGTCCCTGGATCGGGCCCCGGCGCCGACCCGGGAAGGTCGGGAAAACTTGTCCGAATTCCGCAGCCCCCGGATCGGGCCCCGGCGCCAACCCCGGAAGGTCGGGAAAAACGCGTCCGAAGTTCAGCGCGCCCCGGATCGGGCCCCGGCGCCACCCAGGGAAGGTCGGGAAAAACGCCCCAGAATTCCGCGCGCCCCCGGATCGGGCCCGGCGCCACCCGGGAAGGTCGGGAAAAACTTGTCCGAATTCCGCGCGCCCCCGGATCGGGCCCCGGCGCCACCCGGGAATGTCGGGAAAAAAGGCCCCGGAATTCCACGCGCGCCCCTGGATCGGGCCCGGCGCCACCCCTGAATATCGGGAAAAACGCGTCCGAAATTCCGCGCCCCCGGATCGGGCCCCGGCGCCAACCCGGGAATGTCGGGAAAACGTGTCCGGAATTCCGCGCGCCCCCGGATCGGGCCCCGGCCACCCGGGAAGGTCGGGAAAACGCGCCGAATTTCCGCGCGCCCCTGGATCGGGGCCCGGGCGCCACCCGGAAGGTCGGGAAAAAACGCGTCTGGAGTTCGCGGCGTCCCCTGGATCGGGCCCCGGCGCCAACCCTGGAAGGTCGGGAAAAAACGCGTCCGGAGTTCCGCGGTGCCCCCGGATCGGGCCCCAGCGCCGCGACCCCTGGAAGGTCGGGAAAAAGGCCTCCGAATTCCGCGCGCGTCCTGGGATCGGGCCCCGGCGCCAACCCGGGAATGTCGGGAAAAAAGGCCTCCGAATTCCGCGGCGCCCCGGATCGGGGCTCCGGCGCCAAATATCGGGAATGTCGGGAAAAAGGCCTCCGAATTCAGCGGGCGTCCCCGGGATCGGGCCCGCGCGCCACCCGGGAATATCGGGAAAAAACGCCCTGAATTCCGCGCGCCCCCGGGATCGGGCCCCGGCGCCACCCGGGAATGTCGGGAAAACGCCTCCGAATTTCCGCGCGCCCCCCGGATCGGGCCCCTGGCGCCACCCGGGAATGTCGGGAAAAAGGCTTCTGGAATTCCGCGGTGCCCCTGGATCGGGCCCCGGCGCCACCCGGGAATGTCGGGAAAAAGGCTTGGAATTCCGCGCGCCCCCGGATCGGGCCCCTGCGCCGACCCGGGAAGGTCGGGAAAACGCGTCCGAGTTCCACGATGCGCCCCGGATCGGGCCCCGGCGCCAACCCGGGAATGTCGGGAAAAAAACGCCCGAGTTCCGCGCGCCCCCGGATCGGGCCCCGGCGCCACCCGGGAATGTCGGGGAAAACGCCTCCGAAATTCCGCGGGCGCCCCGGGATCGGGCCCCGCGCCGACCCGGGAATGTCGGGAAAAAACGCCTCCGAATTCCGCGGGCGCCCGGGATCGGGCCCCCGCGCCGAACCGGGAAAACGGTCGGGAAAAACGCCTCCGGAATTCCCACCCGGGAATGTCCCCGGATTCGGGCCCCGGATCGCGCCACCCGGAATGTCGGGAAAACTCCTCCAGAATTCCACAGCGCCCCTGGATCGGGCCCCGGCGCCACCCGGGAATGTCGGGAAAAAACACCCTGAAGTTCAGCGCGCATCCCCGGATCGGGCCCGGCGCCACCCGGAATGTCGGGAAAAACGCGCCTGAATTCCGCGGGAGTCCCCGGATCGGGCCCCGGCGCCGACCCGGGAAGGTCGGGAAAAAACGCCCCCGGAGTTCCGCGGCGCCCCCGGATCGGGCCCCGCGCCAACCCGGGAAGGTCGGGAAAAAAGGCCGGGAATTCCGCGCGCCCCGGATCGGGCCCTGGCGCCAACCCGGGAAGGTCGGGAAAAAAGGCCTGAATTCGCGCGCGCCCCCGGATCGGGCCCGGGCGCCACCCAGGAAGGTCGGGAAAAACGCGCCCGGAATTTCAGCGGTGCCCCCGGGATCGGGCCCCCGGCGCCGACCCGGGAAGGTCGGGAAAAACGGCCTCCGAATTCCGCGCGCGCCCTGGATCGGGCCCGGCGCCACCCGGGAAGGTCGGGAAAACGCGCCCGAATTCCGCGCGCCCCCGGATCGGGCCCCGCGCGCCAACCCGGAATGTCGGGAAAAACGCTGCTCTGAAGTTCCGCGCGCCCCCCGGATCGGGCCCCCGGCGCCACCCGGGAATGTCGGGAAAAAAGGCCTCGAGTTCCGCGGTGCCCCGGATCGGGCCCCGGCGCCAACCCGGGAATGTCGGGAAAAAACGGGCCGAATTCCACGCGCCCCCGGATCGGGCCCCGCGCCCCCCGGAATGTCGGGAAAAAAACGGCCGGAATTACACGGCGCCCCTGGATCGGGCCCCGGCGCCAACCCGAATGTCGGGGAAAAAGGCTTCCGGAATTCCACGCGCCCCCGGATCGGGCCCCGGCGCCAACCCGGGAAGGTCGGGAAAACACGCGTCCGAATTCCGCGGCGCCCCCGATCGGGCCCGATCAAGCGCGACCCCCGAAGGTCGGGAAAAAACGCGCCCGAAGTTCAGCGGCGCCCCTGGATCGGGCCCCGGCGCCACCCGGGAAGGTCGGGAAAATACGAGTCCAGAGTTCCGCGCGCCCCGGGATCGGGCCCGGGCGCCAACCCTGGAAGGTCGGGAAAACGCTCTCCGAAGTTCAGCGCGCCCCCGGATCGGGCCCCGGCGCCACCCGAATGTCGGGAAAAACACCCTGGAATTCCGCGCGCCCCGGGATCGGGCCCGGGCGCCAACCCTGGAATATCGGGAAAAACTTGTCCGAATTCCGCGGCGCGTCCACGGATCGGGCCCCGGCGCCAACCCGGGAATGTCGGGAAAAAGGCCTCTGGAATTCTGCGCGCCCCTGGATCGGGGCCCGGCGCCAACCCGGGAATGTCGGGAAAAAGGCCTCTGAATTCCACGGCGCCCTGGATCGGGCCCGGGCGCCAACCCTGAATGTCGGGAAAACGCTCCGAATTCCGCGCGCCCCCGGATCGGGCCCCGGCGCCGACCCGGAAGGTCGGGAAAACGCGCTCTGGAATTCCGCGTGTCCCCGGATCGGGCCCCGGCGCCACCCGGGAAGGTCGGGAAAAAGGGCCTCCGAATTCCGCGAGCGCCCCGGATCGGGCCACGGCGCCGACCCCTGGGAAGGTCGGGAAAAAGGCGTCCAGAGTTCCACGGGCCCCCGGATCGGGCCCCAGCGCCAACCCTGAAGGTCGGGAAAAAACGCGCCTCGAGTTCCGCGCGCGCCCCGGATCGGGCCCTGGCGCCAACCCGGGAATGTCGGGAAAAACGCCCTCTGAATTCCGCGCGCCCCCGGATCGGGCCCCCAGCGCCGACCCCGGAATGTCGGGAAAAACGCCTCCGGAATTCCGCGCGCGCCCCCGGATCGGGCCCCGGGCGCCAACCCGGGAATGTCGGGAAAAACACGCCTGAATTCCGCGATGCCCCTGGATCGGGCCCAGGCGCCACCCGGGAATATCGGGAAAACACGCTCCGAAATTCCGCCGGCCCCCGGATCGGGCCCCCGCGCCGACCCGGGAAGGTCGGGAAAAAAGGCGTCTGAATTCCGCGTGTCCCCGATCGGGCCCCGCGCCGGTCCCGGGAAGGTCGGGAAAAAAACGCATCCCGGAATTCCGCGCGTCCCCACGGATCGGGCCCCGCGCCGACCCGGGAATGTCGGGAAAAAACGCCCGAATTCTCGCTGGCGCCCCAGGATCGGGCCCCGGCGCCGACCCGGGAAATGTCGGGAAAACACGCCCGAATTCCGCGACGCCCCGGATCGGGCCCCGGCGCCGACCCGGGAATGTCGGGAAAAAGGCCCGGAATTCCGCGCCCCCGCGTCCCCGATCGGGCCCCGGGCGCCAACCCTGGAATGTCGGGAAAACTTGTCTGGAGTTCCGGGGCGCCCCGGGATCGGGCCCCGGCGCCAACCCGGAATGTCGGGAAAAAGGCCTCTGGAATTCCGCGGGGCGCCCCCGGATCGGGCCCCGGCGCCGACCCGGAATGTCGGGAAAAACGCCTCTGGAATTACCGCGCGTCCCCGGATCGGGCCCCGGCGCAGACCGGGAACGTCGGGAAAACGCCACTGTCCGAATTCAGGGGCCCCCGGATCGGGCACCGGCGCCGACCCGGGAATGTCGGGAAAAAAGGCGCCGAATTCCGCGGCGCCCCCTGGATCGGGCCTTCGGCGCCGACCCGGAAGGTCGGGAAAACACCTCCGGAATTCCGCGTGCGCCCCGATCGGGCCCCCGCCACCCGAAAGGTCGGGAAAACGCGCCTCGAGTTCAGCAGTGCCCGGGATCGGGCCCGGGCGCCATCCCTGGAATATCGGGAAAACTTGTCTGAATTCCGCGGCGCCCCCGGATCGGGCCCGGCGCCGACCCGGAATGTCGGGAAAAACACGCTGGAATTCCGCGCGCCCCGGGATCGGGCCCCGGCGCCACCCGGGAATGTCGGGAAAAGGCCTCTGAATTCCGCAGGGCGCCCCTGGATCGGGCCCCAGGCGCCAACCCGGAATGTCGGGAAAACGCCTCCGAATTCCGCGGGCGCCCCTGGATCGGGCCCCGGCGCCACCCGGGAATGTCGGGAAAACGGCCTCCGAATTTACGCGCCCCCGGATCGGGCCCCGGCGCCACCCGAGAAGGTCGGGAAAAACGCTGTCCGGAATTCCGCGCGCCCCTGGGATCGGGCCCCGGCGCCGACCCGGGAAGGTCGGGAAAAAACGCGCCCGGAGTTCCACGGGCGCCCCCGGATCGGGCACCGGCGCCACCCGGAATGTCGGGAAAACGCGCCCGGAATTCCACCACTGCGCCCCCGATCGGGCCGGGCCCACCCGGGAATATCGGGAAAAAACTTGTCCGAATTCCGCGGCGCCCCGGGATCGGGCCCCGGCGCCAACCGGAAGGTCGGGAAAAAGGCCTCTGGAGTTCCGCTGGGGGCCCCCGGGATCGGGCCCCGGCGCAACCCCTGGAATATCGGGAAAACGCTTCCGAGTTCCACGCGCCCTCGGATCGGGCCCTGGGCGCCGACCCGGAATGTCGGGAAAAACGCTCTGAATTCCACGGCGCCCCGGATCGGGCCCGGCGCGCCATCCCGGAAGGTCGGGAAAAACACCTCCGAATTCCGCGGCGTCCCCGGATCGGGCCCAGGCCGACCCCCGGAAAGTCGGGAAAAACGCCTCTGAATTTCAGCGCGCCCGGATCGGGCCTAACCCTGGGAAAATACGCCCGAGAGTTCCCGCGCGCCTGGATCGCCCCTGCCACCCGGAATGTCGGGAAAAAGGCACGTCTGGAATTCCGCGGCCTCCCGGGATCGGGCCCAGGCGCCAACCGGGAACGGTCGGGAAAAACGCCTCCGAATTCCGCGCGCCCCCGGATCGGGCCCCGGCGCCAACCCAGAATGTCGGGAAAAAAGGCCTCTGAATTCCGCGACGCCCCTGGATCGGGGTCGGCGCCAACCCGGGAATATCGGGAAACTTGTCCGGAATTCCAATTGCCCCCGGATCGGGGCCCCGGCGCCAACCCTGGAATGTCGGGAAAACTTGGCCGGGAATTCGCCCGCGACGCCCCGGGATCGGGCCCCGGCGCCACCCCGGAATGTCGGGAAAAAGGCCTCTGAATTCCGCGCGCCCCCGGATCGGGGCCCGGCGCCAACCCTAGAATATCGGGAAAACTTCGCCCGGAATTCCGCGGCGTCCCGGGATCGGGCCCCGGCGCCGACCCGGGAATGTCGGGAAAA
This sequence comes from Phrynocephalus forsythii, assembly GCA_029282475.1. Classification (NCBI taxonomy): domain Eukaryota; kingdom Metazoa; phylum Chordata; class Lepidosauria; order Squamata; family Agamidae; genus Phrynocephalus; species Phrynocephalus forsythii. The sequence continues at coordinate 24,851,133 of JAPFRF010000014.1, forward strand.
AAGGCTCTGAATTCCGCGGCGCCCCGGGATCGGGCCCTGGCGCCAACCCGGAAAGTCGGGAAAAAGGCCTCCGAGAATTCCGCTGCGCCCCGGATCGGGCCCCAGCGCAGACCCGGGAATGTCGGGAAAACACGTCCGGGAGTTCAGCGCGCCCCTGGATCGGGCCCCGGCGCCACCCGGGAATGTCGGGAAAAAAGGCCTCTGGAATAGCGCGCCCCCTGGATCGGGCCCCGGCGCCGACCCGGAATGTCGGAAAAAACACCTCCGAAATTCCGTGGTGTCCCTGGATCGGGGCCCGGTGCCGACCCGGGAAGGTCGGAAAACGCTGGCCTGAGTTCAGCGGCGCCCCGGATCGGGCCCCGGCGCCACCCGGGAAGGTCGGGAAAAACGAGTCCAGAGTTCTCAGCGCGGCCCCCGGATCGGGCCCAGGCGCCAACCCTGGAAGGTCGGGAAAATACGCATCCCGGAGTCCACGCGCGGCCCCCGGATCGGGGTCCCCGGCGCCCGACCCGGAATGTCGGGATAAAAGCCCGATCGCGCCCACTGGGAACGCTGAAAGCATCCGAATTCCGCGCCCCGGATCTGGCCGCACCAGGAATGCGATAAAAGGCCTCTACACGGCGCCTCGATTCGCCGCCACCCGGAGCGGGAAATGACATGAGGAATTCCGCGCCCACGATCGGGCCGCGCTGACCAAGGGGAACGGCGAATTTCCGCATCCGGGTCCCCTGACCGAATGTCGGAAAACGCCGGGAGTTCCGATACCGTGCCCCGGCCCACCCGGAACGCCGAAAGCTGCCGAATTCTGCGCCCGATCTGTCCCTGCCCACCCGGAAGCGATAAGGCTGTGAATTCCGCGCCCACGATCGGGCCGCGACCCGAAGGTCAAAGCGCCCAGAATTCCTGTCCCGATTGCTCTCCACCCGAAGGCGAAAACTTCCGAATTCCGGCGAAAAAAAAAAAAAAAAAAAAAAAAAAAAAAAAAAAAAAAAAAAAAAAAAAAAAAAAAAAAAAAAAAAAAAACGCGCC
>JAPFRF010000014.1:24852261-24884909 GCA_029282475.1 Phrynocephalus forsythii
ATTGTACAACCAGTGTACAGTGAAATTTCTGAGCCTTCCTCCCTCCCCCAACATCATCCCACTAAAAATCCATTCAATCTGATTTCACTCTTTTTGCTTGCCACACATCTTGCCAGCACCACGAGTCTGTCACGTGTTATCACGTCTCATTTAACAGTCGAAAAGCCCATGGATAAAAACTGTTTTTAGCCTGTTGATATGGCTTGTTATGCTTCTGTATCTCCTACCTGAGGGTAGGAGAGTAAAGAAGTGCTGACTGGGGTGTGCGACATCCCTGATGATTTTCCTTGCTCTCCTAAGACAGCAGTCCCTGGCGATGACATCCAGTGGACTCAGGGGACAGCCCATAATGTTTTTGCTGTGTTCACATGTACTTAGATGTAAAATGTAAGCAGATCAATGGGTACCACCTTAACAAGTGGGAAGGTAAAACAGTGTTTCTGTGCAGCCATGCCGGCCACGTGGCCACGGACTTGTACAACACTGGCTCTTTGGCTTGAATACGGAGATGAGCACCAGCCCTAGAGTTGGACACAAGTAGCATGCATGTGTGTGGGGAACCTTTATCTTTTTAGGCATGCAAGTAGGCAGGGAGGATGTTGCAGCAACGGAGCTGGTTGGCTGGGCAGGTGGCGGGGGGGGGAACTTCTGGAGGCAGGGAGGGCAGGCAAACAGTGAAACTGCAAGCTGAGGTCTCCATCAGGTTTGGGGAGGGGCCAGCTGGTGGGGATGCATGACAGGCTGAGGCCGGTGGGGAGAAGAGGCTGTGGGCTGCTTGAAATATGAAAGTGGCCCCATTTGGGCCCCAGGCCTGACTTTGGACATGCCTGGCTTCTGTATTTCTCAGAGAATTCTCTTGATTTATGAATTGAATCCCGTCAGTATCTTCTTGAATTCCAGTTAATCAGTATCCCTTCAAGTTCACTCCTTTTCCCATTCAGTTTGGTCGTCAAGAATTGATATTGTTCCTCGCCTCTCTTGAGTCTGTTAGGTGTTTATTGGACCTGAGTAATCTGCCAGAGTGGTTTTCCACTTCCAATTCCTTCCATCTCTTCCAAGACCCAACGGTTTCCTCTTGGAACTTTCCAATGGGCCTCCATGCTACCTTGGAGCTTCTGGATCCTCTGAGAACCATTCAGGACAACCCTGGGCAAGGACTGACACGAATGAGATGTCACACCTTTGTTTTCTCTTTTGTAAGGAGCCCAGAAAGAGAAATAAAACATATATCCACTCAACCATCTGTTGGAAGCAAGTCATTGCAGGTGGGGATCTCCAGGTGTCCCAGGAAATCCTGACGAAGGACCTCTTTTGGATGGGACCCGCATCCTCCAACTCTTTCCCCCGAACAAACTTTGGTGCTAAGGGAAAATGAAGCTTCCTGGCTTGGTCCCAGAAATCTTGTCTTACAAACCTTTTTAGAATTCTGTGAAAAGGGTCAACAGGCACTTCCATTTGGGTGAACCTTGGATGCAGAATCTGGATTTTCAAAGGCTTTTGACTCTTCCCTCAGCAAAGGCTGCCAACTTTAAATAGTCAGGGCCTGGGGCAGGTCCTCTTAATTGAGAATGGGAATCTTTTGAAAAGAGAGGCTCAATGCATTTCTGCAGAAGGAAGTGAGGAGAACCAGGAGGCTTCTGTCCTGGGACCAGAGATGCAATCTGTTCATAAATGACCTGGAGACTCAGATAAACAGTGAGGGGGCCTTGCAGCAGAAACAGATGACACAAAACTTTTCCATGTGGTAAAAACCAGGAAGGATTGTGAAGAGCTCCAGAAGGATCTCTCCAAACTGGGAGAGGGCTGAGAAATGGCAAATGCGTGAAAGGAAGGAATGTAACCAAATGTAAAGTAATGCATATTGGGGCAAAAAAATCCAAACTTCATCTATCAACTCATGGGCTCTGAGTTATCCGTGACGGATCAGGAAAGAGATCTTGGTGTGTTGATGGACAGCTCCATGAAGGTGTCTCCCCAATGTGTGGCAGCAGTGAAGAAGGCCAATTCCATGCTAGGGATTATCAAAAAGGGGATTGAAAATAAAACAGCCAACATTATAATGCCGTTATACAAAACAATAGTAAGGCCCCACCTGGAAGGAAGGAAATTCTGGTCACCGCATCTCAAGAAAGACATAGTGGAACTGGAAAAGGTGCAGAAGAGAAGCGACTAAAATGATTACTGGGCTGGGGCACCTCCTTATGAAGAAAGGCTAAAACAATTGGGCCTCTTCAGTCTGGAAAAAAGGCGCTTGAGGGGGATATGATTGAGACATACAAAATAATGCAGGAGTATGAGTAAAGTGGATAGAGGGCAGTGCTCTTCTCCCTCTCTCAAAATACCAGAACTGGGGGACATACACTCAAATTGAGTGCTGGGAGAGTAAGAACTGACAAAAGAAAATATTTTTCACCAGCCCTTGTAAGTCTATGGAACTCCTGCCACAGGTCCCCTGATGGATCCTGATATGGATGCCTAAATCAATAAATAAATAAATAAATGGAGAAATAAATAAATAAATAGACTTTAAATAGAGCTCCTGTGACCCAGATGCAGTCAGTTGTATCAGGAGACAGATAATCTGCCCATGGATCCTCCCAAACTTCTCTGGTGGGTTAGTTACCCTCTTTCCCACAGGATCCTGGACTAGATGGGCCTTCTGGCCTGATCCAGAATGGAATATCTTATAAACTATGTTCTTAATGTATTTCAAAGGGTGGGTTTTAACCTACTAAGCCCAAATGAAAGAGAAATAAAACATATATCCAATCTTTCATCTGTTGGAAGCAAGACATTGCAGGTGGGGATGGTCCACGTGTCCCAGGAAATCCTGACGAAGGACCTCTTCTGGATGGGACCCGCATCCTCCCTCTCTTTCCCCTGAGTCTTCCTCTTTGGTGCTAAGGGAGCCTGAAGCTTCCCTGGATTGGTCCCAGAAGTCTCCTCTTCAAAGCCCTTTCTGTGAAATGGGTGGCCTGGATGAACCTTTGCAGAAACTCTTTGCCAGCTGGAGCATCTCTTCCACAGCTCCCTCCTCCCAACTCTAAGGGGCCTGGTACTAACTGGAAATTAATGGGAATCTTTTGAAAAAGAGGCTAGCTGCAGTCTGCAGAAGTGAGGAGAACCAGGAGAAGGGTTGCAGCACTAAATTCTTCCCTGCTCAGAACCTACTGAGAGGGGCCTTGCAGCAGAAACAGGAGGGGAAAAACAAGGAAGGAAGGAAGGAAGGAAGGAAGGAAGGAAGGAAGGAAGGAAGGAAGGAAGGAAGGAAGGAAATGAGAAGGAAGGAAGGAAGGAAGGAAGGAAGGAAGGAAGGGAAGGAATGGAAGGAAGGGAAGGAAGGAAGGAAGGAAGGAAGGAAGGAAGGGAAGGAAGGAGGGAATGAGAGATGGAAGAGAGGAAGGAAGGAGTGGATAATGAGAAAGGTAGGAAGGAAGGAAGGAAATGAGGGAGTGGATAATGAAGGAAACAAAAAAAATGAAGGAAGTAAACAAAGATAAGGAAGGAAGGAAGGAAGGAAGGAAGGAAGGAAGGAAGGAAGGAAGGAAGGAAGGAAGGAAGGAAGGAGTGGATGATGAGAGATGGAAGAGAGGAAGGAAGGAATTAGTGGATAATGAGAAGGAAGGAAGGAAGGAAGAAGGAAGGAAGGACAGGAGGAGGAAGGAAGGAAGGAAGGAAGGAAGGAAGGAAGGAAGGAAGGAAGGAAGGAAGGAAATGAGGAAAGAAGGAAGGAAGGAAGGAAGGAAGGAAGGAAGGAAGATTTCTCGTACTCATTTGTAGGTGTAGATCAACAAAGTGAACCAATTTGTAACATTTAGGTAGAATTTGCCTCCATATCTTTGGCGAGAGGCGAAGGTGTTGAGTGCTGTGACATTTGCTGCCCGGAGGATGTGTTAGGAGCAGGGCAGTGCCTGTGCTTTCTAACCCTAGTGGGTGAAGGATCGGCTCCGGGGGGGGGCTAGGACTGACAGAATCACTCCCATCCCTGCAACAGGCGTTGAGCTCCTGTCCCCTGTGGATCCTGAGGGCTGGCCGATATAGGAACGGTTTCTCCCCACAGACTTGGCCTGAGCTCCTGTGACCCAGGGAGTCATCTTGCTCCGGTTCCTTCGTGCCCCTGGATCCTCCCAGGGGCTCCTGGTCCGTTAGTTACCCTCTAGACCACAGTATCCTCCTGACCCATCTCTCTGAAATGACTTGAATGGAATATAGGATAAACTATCAGTAAATGTATTTCAAAGGGTGGGTTTTAACCTACTAAGCAGCAAATGGCCTGAGTCCAAGCTACCTTAAAAAAATTAAATCTCTCAGCATGAACCCACTCAGGTGTTAAGGTTACCAGGAGAGACCATTCTCTCTCAGTCCTGCCACCCTCACAGCTACATCTCATGCAAACACATGAAAGGGCCTTCTCTGTTGCTGCAACCAGACTCTGGAACTCCCTCCCACTGGTGGCCAGGACTGTCCCATCTCTGCTGACTTTCCGGAAACAGGCAAAGACCTTTCTCTTCAGGCAAACTTTCCCTGAATGATGGACAACCTATTATGTATCATTATATGAACTACCATACATGGCACCACAGACTGTGTAACCAGTTATAACTTTGTATTTATATACAGTATCTCCTTGTATCATTACATTGACACTATGTTCTCAATGTTAGCTTCCGTCCCTCATAACTCTAGATGATCTACGGTGCATGAGTACACTGAGTGACTTCAGAAATACACCTATGTTTTCAATGTTCCTTCCATCCCTCATAATGGACTTTTTACTCTTTCCTTTAAGTGTTCCCGTTCCCGTTTCACATTAATGTAGCATTTTAATGCACGGGTTTTGGAGGGGGTCCCATTCCTCTTCCCGGCCTCTGGAATTCCCTGCCACTGGAGGTCAGATTGGCCTCATCTTGGCTCTCCTTCCACAAACAGGGAAGGTCAAGCAGACATTCCCTTCATGGCGGGTTTTCCAAGGAAGGGATGTGCCTTCCTGCTTTGAAGGTGTTCGTACTGGTGCTTCATTTCCTTTTGTTTTTAATTTGACATTTGCTGAGAGATGGGCACAACAAGAGTGCAGGATTATAAACTCTAAATATTTGTAAAGAAGATGGAAAAGGAAATTGGGTCCCCCCCGACCACCAGCACAGGTACTGTATTTCCAAAATTCACTAGATCAGAAATTCACTGCTTTTGGTATGGAGAAAATGAAAAGGTATAAAAAAACCACCAAGAGACGTATCACCTATAGAAACATTGGTTCACCCCAATCTTTTGAACTCTGAGAAAATTTAGACCTATACAAATATTTTAGATGTAGAAGGGAAATTAACAGCGAAACAAGACTTTATTAACACCATGTCTTTCATTTATCTTAGTGGCCTTTAAGGCAAGCATAATCCACATATGAAAGGGATTTTGAAATTTATGATTTTTATAAAGAACAGGCAACGTTTGATCAAATAATTTTGTCATCTGATGATCAATAAAGAAAATAAAGAGTATAAGTTTCTCTCAAAGAGGAAAATGGAAGATGAGCAACTGAAAGAAACAATGGTTCAATGGGTGAAAAGTAGTGGGCATTACACTGAACTAGAGCAGGCATGCCCAAACTTTGGCCCTCCTGATGTTTTGGACTACAACTCCCAGAATTCCAAGCCTGTATTTCCAATGGCAAAGGACTGTGGGAGTTGTGGTCCGAAACATCTGGAGGGCCAACGTTTGGACATGCCTGAACTAGAGAAATGGCAAAAGCTGTGGAATGGAAACTGTAAAATGACAATAAGGACATCAGCCTCATGGCACAGTGGTTAAATGCCTGTACTGCAGGTAAAACTGTGCTCACCACCTGGGGATCAGTCCCAGGTAGCTGGCTCATGGTTGACTCAGCCTTCCATCCTTCCGACTTCAGTAAAATGAGTACCCACCTTCTTGGGGTGGGGGACAATTTGTATCCTGCATACTGTAATTAAAACTGTAAACCACCCAGAGACTACTTGAAGGGATACCTACAGATGAAGAAATAATTAAGAAGATTTTTGACTTTACGGAAATGGACAGACTTCCTTTGAAGTTTAAAGAGAAGGAAGATGCAGAATATTTTAAACCTGAAATATCTATCAATTTTTAAAAAAGAGAAGTGGCAATTAAAGTTCTAATGTGTATGAACTAAGGAACCCATGTTAAATGATTTTAAGAAACATGGATTGGTTTATTAATAGAAAACTAATAAAATGTTTAATAATAAAAGAGGAAAACATTTGGTCTTTATTGGGACTGCTAGCACCCCGGCCTTCATTTCTTATCCCTGATCCAGGCAGGATGGGAAGGGTCCCTTCAGAACACCCAGACCGTTGGGGCCTAACTGTCATCAACAGCAAACCCACCAGAGTTCTGAGGACGCTGGCTTTCAGTTGACCAGCCTCAGGAGGACGACAGGATGCTGCTGTGGATCCTGCTCGTTCTCCTGGCGTTGGTGTTGACCCTCTGGGTGCTTCTGAAACACCAACGCATTCAAAGGGTCAGGAATGAAGCCAGAAATTCTCAGGCGAGATCCTGGATTCCCCGGATGCTTCACTCTGTCTTTTCTTTCCTTCTTCCTGGTCGGCTTCCTGCTTGGTTGAAGGCGGAGGCTCCAAGAAGGAGGCGCCCACGGATGACGCCAAAGCCTCGACCCAGGTGATGGTTTCTTCTTCTACCCCTTCTCCTCATCCAGAATGACAGCGAGGCCACCTCTGTAAACCACCATGACAGGGGGCCAAAGGGACCAGCGTAGCCAGAACAGCTGGATTAGAGACAATCTGGAATGGGATGGTGTAATCATTGGGGAAAGAGATGATCCCTCTGGGGAAAGAGATGATCCCAGTGGAGATCCCAGTGGAGAGTCCTTTTCTATCTAGTGGTTCTGCAATGTATTTTTATTAGAGCTTTCTTTTCTTTTTAAGGGCCAGTTTTAAATTTTTTTTTTAATATTTCAAGGGAGGAAAACCCTCCACCTGAGGCAGCACCGATTCTGAACTCCCTCAGCAGAGGAGGCTAAGTGCAGAGGAGTAGAGCTTGGTGGCTGTGGGGTGGTGGTACTTCAGAGGGTCAGCAGAGGGTCCCTGGAAAGAATTCTTTTCAGGGGGAAACTTTGTGGGATCCCCCAGAGGGCCCTGAACCACCACTGGCTTCCATTCTACTCTTACCTTTTTCCCTTCCCCACAGGGTCATCTCTTCCACCTCAGTGGAGGAGTATCTGAACAAACTGAACAATTTGGCTACAACATCGGCTCCCAGAAATCCTCGGGCCGTTGGGTGCCGAACAGTCCGTTTCCTGGGAGGGAAAGAGCCAGAGCATCCAGGTCAGCCACTCAACAAGGAAGATTTGGAAAAGCACTGGACGCATCTTCCTTCTGTAGCCACCCAAAAGGCCAAGTGTTCAAAACTACCCACCTCTCGCTTGCCAGCTGCATCTGAACCTGAACGATCATTGAAAAGCCCCAGCACCACGGCCTGTCCTTCGGATCTCTCCCACCTAAATCCGTCGGAGCGTCTCTTGCGACTCAAGCAACGCTGGCTATGGGTACAGGGAGGCCGTCTGACGCCAGGAGACCCTCCCAGAAGCAAACGGCCCCTAATCCTCCTCCGTATGCCACGCATTCTAGGAGAACTTCAGGAAAGGCAAGAATGCCGCCGAAGAAACCCAGTGCCACCCATTCCACCTAAGACACACAGGATGCCCATGGCAGGCCCTCAAAAGGAAAGAACAAGAAATACCACAACATACCCAAAGCCATGGCTCCCAAACAGGCCTAGGGTCCAAAGAAACGGGACACGCAACACCGACCACGGAGGGAGTACAGAATACCCAGAACCTGACGGCCCACAACAACATGACTGTGAGATCAACCCAATAAGAGAAGAGACCCATATTCAAGAAAATATGCACAGCGACCGATGTGAGGGGCCAGCAATGAACAACAACGAGGGAAATGCAACAAAAATGCAGGCCAATATTTCTGAGACCGGGCACAGCGACCAATGCGAGGGGCCAGCAATGAACAACCACAAGGACTATCCAACACTGCCTCGGGCCAATGTTCCAACCAGCAGAGTCAATGAGGAAAGCGAGGGGCCAGAACTCAAAAACAACCAGGGCAATTCAACAATGCTGCAGCCCAATGTTCCAACCACTGGGCAGAGTGCCCAACACAAGGGGCCAAAGCGAGGCAGCCATGAAAGCAGCACAAGAACACCACTGCCCAATATTGCAGCCAGCAGGCTCAGTGAGCAAAGCAAGGGGCAACAATCCAAGAACCACAGGGGTATGAGAAGGAACCCAGAGCCCGATACTGCTAGAAAGAGGCACCGGGCACCAACGGAACAGCCTCGCCCTAATGGCTATGGGGAGTCTCCAAGAAGCCAAGCACCCGGCATTCCTGCCCACACACTTGGGGCCCAAAGCCAGGGCCCAGGCCCTGATGCCCACGGGGCCACGGCAAAGAGCACAAGAGAGGGGATTGGAGGAAATGGCATAGGTGGCAACAGAAGACCCAACGGCATGACCGCCAAAGGTCCAGGAGACGAAAGTCTCATTTTCCAAAGAGACCGTGCCAGGGACAAAGTGAAGGGCCTCCCCGCAATGACCACATGGACCAGAGAATGAGGGGTGAGCCCGAAATAGCCGTGAAGAGGTCCTGGGCACAAAGTGAGGGGCCTCGGCATGACAAACACGGAGGCAGATCAAGTCCAGAGCCCTGTGTCCCCCGAAAGAGACTCATGCCAGAAAGTGCTCAACTGCACCAGGACAGCCCCATGGACACGACAGAAGCCTCACAGCCTCCTGTTGGAGGGACCAGGCTGCAGGCCCTACACCCATTCCCTCCCCAAAGTAGCCCCACAGACGATAGAAGGAGGGCAGTGCCAGGCATTCCTGCCAGCAATCTCAGGCTCCAACAGGATGGGCCAAACCACCCCAGCCAGATGAGGCCTTTAGCAGGAAGCCCAGCGCGGCCCATTCCAGGCAACATGGTCACCATCCAAAGAAACGGGGGAAACCATGATGGCCGCGATACAAGAACAAGGAGCCGGCAGCCCCACCTCCCAACCAACAGTCACTGGCACCAAAGCATGGGGCTAAAGCACAGTGGCCATGTTGACATAACCTGGAGCCACATAGCCCTCCTGCTAAGTAACATTCTCAGGGACCATAGCAAGGGGACAAACCACCACGGCCGTGGGCGCGTAACAAGGGCTCAGGCTGACGACATTCAAACTCTCATTCTCAGGGCCCAAAGTAATGAGCAAAACCACCATGGCCAGAGTGGCATAATATGGAGCCAGGTAGTCCTCACTCTGTGCCACATTCTCCAGGATGAAATTGAGGGGCCACACCCCCATGGCCATGGGGTAACAACAACAAGCAACAACCCCCAAATTCCAGGGCAGAAGCCCCATCATGATGGCCATGGGGGCATATATTCGAGCCCAGTCTCCCACACTAAAGCCACGAGTCATCAGGCACAAAGCGAGGGGCCACGCCAGGACCACCAAAGCCCTTCCAGTAGAACGCCAGATACATCAGGGCACCTTCCACCAGCCCAAGGACCCAGCCCTCAAAGCCACAGGCCCCGGGTTCCAAGTCCTTTCCCTCTCCCGCCAAAACCAGCACCCCAAATGGCAACCCAAGGGGCTGGCGCTCCCAACAAGAGGCCCCGGGTTCCAAGTCCTTTCCCTCTCCCGGCAAGCCTTGCAGCCCAAGGGGCCTGCGCCTCCAAGAAGAGGCCCCGGGTTCCAAGTCCCTTTCCTCTCCCTGTAAACCTGGAACCCCAAGTGGCAAACCAAGGGGCCTGCTCTTCCAACAAGAGGCCCCGGGTTCCCAGCCCTTGTCCCATCTCAGATGGTGCTGGCCCCATCACAACAACCCTAAGGCCTCCAAGGACATCTTTAAGAAGCCCCGAGCCCCGTTGCGCAACCTCAGAACCCGTTGCCTTCACCGGTCGAGGGTCTCCTGGCCCTCCTTCCAGGGTGCCCATCCAACATCCATGGGGCCCTAAAGGAGCAACAGCCAATTATTTCAAACTTTCGCTTTATTTGGATTTATATATGGAGGCAATCCATCACTTTTTAACATTTATCCCGTATTTCAAAATATTTCAAAACAAATGAATAAATTCCAGTTATACTCACTTCCCTCTCTCCCTTAAATTTAATCTTAAACAGTGTTTATATCGAGCTTCCCATATCCTTCAACCCACTATTTATACCTAGTCTTGATGGTGAAGCCAAAAGGGGTCTTTGTCCCATTAACATCTCTCCTTCCGTTTGAGAGGCTCCTTCTTTCTTTCAATTCAAGAGGCTCCTTTTGTACCATTTAAGAGACCCCCACCTCGACCCCCTCCCGCCCTCACCTACTTATAGTTCAAAACAAAATTGTTCCTTGAAATATATGTATGTTTATTTAGACACTTAGAGACTTTTAGGTTTAGACATTTAGAATACACTACCTGTTTGCTTGACCAGAGTGTGTGCTGTTCTTTTTCTTCCGTGGAAGGGGAATCTGGGAAGGGTGGTGGGAAAGAGACCATGCCCGTGGGATGGTGCAAGGGCAGCAAGCACAGTGAGATTACTGTCATCCCGTCACTGGGTTTCTGCCAGGGATGTTTTGGGTCTAACCTTTGATTCATGGCTGTCACACACCTCTCTTCCCCTCTGCTTCCTAGGATCATCAGCACTTCCCTCTCCAGGAGTTGGGTTGGTTTGGGGCTTAAGACTCATTTTCTCCTGTGTTGGGAGGGGAAGGGAGAAGCAGGTGATGGCCCAGAAGGCAAGCCGCTCCTGTGGCCCAGTGGCCTTTCTGGGCAGCCTGCCTTCCAGAAGGAGTGGAAAGTGTTGGGCAATGCTGAGAGTTCAGCCTAAGCGCTGCCCTTGTCTTCTGGGCAAAGGCTGCAAAACCTTTCATGGGGCAAGAGGGCGATTGGAGAAAGGCACCCCACCTTCAAACCTCACCTGCAGAAAGCGAGGCCCGTTTGGCCAAGTCCCAAGAAGCAAAAGAAGTAGGGATGTTTACAGCTAATCCTTCCGGGGGATGGGGGGATGGGAGGCGCTGGAAGGAGAAGAGGGTTTCCTCTGAAGGGTCTTGGAAGACAATAAAAGAGAAGAGCCACGTCCAGAGTCAAGTCAGAGCTCAGGAGATCCCAACTTGGAAAGGGCCACCAGGAGCTGTCTGAGGAAGGCACCCCTGGGACTGCCCTTTCCCCACAACTCAATGGAGGTCTCAGATGCCTCTTCTGGGCCAACACGGATGACAGTGGCGGGATGGGGGCCTCGGAGCTGAAGCCAAGGTTTGCCAGCCACTCTCACAGAACAGCTGGGCCTGTCATGGGTGAGCTGAGCGGAACAATCAATAATGGGATTTCAACCCATCCCTGGTCAGCTTTGGAAGCAGAGGAAGGACAGAAGACTGGGTGGTGAACACAGGTTGAGCCAGCAGGCATAGCAGGAAGGCAGGGGGGAAAGGTGCCGCCCATCTTCCCTGCAGAGGTGCTGTCAATTTTCTAAAAGTCGCATCATGGTAGTCGGTCAAACACGGAAAGCTTGACTGAAGAGAAAGGCTTTCGCCTGCTTCCGGAAGGGCAGGAAAGCTGGACCAGCCTGGCCTCCAGTGGGAGGGAGTTCCCGTGTCTAGGTGCAGCCACAGCAGAGGCCCTCTCCCCGTGTCCCCCTGCCCCAAACACCTCTCAGGGATGTGGGACCCACAGAAAGGTGTCCCTTCCTGTTCTTAAACTCTGGGGGCAAACTTACAGTGTAAAGGGAGAGGGGCTCTATTTAGAGGGATTGGCACAAAGGGCACTCATTCAAAGATGAGGATGTACCCATATTAGACAGAGAAGAGAGGTGGTTTGAGAGAGGGGTCAGGGAAGGCATTCATGTGAGCATTGAAACCTCCTCTCTCAACAGAGCTGGGGGCCTCAGGCATAGTCTGTCGGCTACTTATCCGGGTGTGCTTTCCACAATATCCAGACAAATCAAAAAGCCTTCACCACCAAGGCCATAGCTAAGGACCCAAACTTTATAGGTTTCATCACCTCGGTCCATTGTTCACCTTAAGGCTATGGATACTGTTTTCTACCTAACAAACACATTCAGGTCATTGTTCATCTTATGAGCCTATTTCAGACAGGATGATGAGAGATCAAAGCTGATTATAAGATGGAGGACTCACCACTAGCTTTCTTCAGACTGACGGAGCTGTTTGGATGAGCAGCAAAACATTTCTATCCCCCAAGAAAAAAAAAGAGGGGTGGTTGCCATGACTCAACTTCCAGATAAACTCTCCTGGATGACGTAGAACCATCACAGACTAGAAAAGAGATGTGATGCTTCTGAATAACTCAGGAAATCTGTTTGTGCAGAAGAAAAACTAAATCTGCAAATACATTTCAGATATCACCAGTGGAAGTTTTACACGGCTAAGGATTCACACGTATGCTCAAATGCTTTCTCTTTTTAGGAATAACTCTGTATCAGCTCTTCATATGCTTACACAGACGGAACACATTCAGGTCTACGATACAAACTTCTCTCCCTTCCTTGGTCCTAATAAGAACAAGAGCGTGCCTGATCTTGGCGGTCTCTCACCCCTGATCTTCGCAGCCCAGGTGCTGCTTTGATTCCAAAGGACCACGTGAACAGGAGGGGTGCAGGTATTTCCAGTAAGATCAGGAGACCCTCCCCTAGAAAGATCTGGGCTTCTTGCTCTTTCTAAGAGGAAGAACCCTCATGAAACTCCAATGTTTCCTTGGAAGAATCACAGGGGTTTCCATCAGAGAGACCCCAAAAATACCTTTGTCTTCTCCAAGCTGGGAACTCTTGAACCCCCTAGGCTGGACTTTGTACAAGCGCTACGGCATGCAAAGGGGGCGTGGTGGCTCAGTGGACTAAGGTGCTGAAACAGCCAGCTGCAAAGTCAGCAACTCAACGGTTCAAATCCTGGGTGCCATGCAGCGGTGTGAGCTCCCGCCGTTAATGCCAGCTCCTATCAACCTAGCAGTTCAAAATAATAATAATAATAATAATAATAATAATAATAATAATAATAATAATAATAATAATAATAATAATAATAATAATAATAATAACCTTTATTGTCATTGTACAACCAGAGGAGTACAGTGACAGTGAAATTGGCTGAGCCTTCCTCCCCCCCCCAACACCATCCCATTAAAAAGCCATTCAATCTGATTTCACTCTTTTTGCTTGCCACACATCTTGCCAGCGCCACGATTTTCCCTGAGCCTCTGTCTGTCACGTGTTATCACGTCTCATTTAACAGTCAAAAGCCCACAGATAAAAACTGTTTTTAGCCTGTTGATATGGCTTGCTATAGTGCTTTTTTTTAAAACATCTCCTACCCGAGGGTAGGAGAGGAAAGAAGTGCTGACTGGGGTGTGAGACATCCCTGATGATTTTCCTTGCTCTCCTAAGACAGCAGTCCCTGGCGATGTCATCCAGTGGACTCAGGGGACAGCCCATAATGTTTTTTGCTGTGTTCACATGTACTTAGATGTAAAATGTAAGCAGATCAATGGGTACCACCGTAACAAGTGGGAAGGTAAAACAGTGTTTCTGTGCAGCCATGCCGGCCACGTGGCCACGGACTTGTACAACACTGGCTCTTTGGCTTGAATATGGAGATGAGCACCGGCCCTAGAGTCGGACATGACTAGCATGCATGTGTGTGGGGAACCTTTATCTTTTTAGGGCATGCAAGGAGGCAGGGAGGATGTTGCAGCAACGGAGCTGGTTGGCTGGGCAGGTGGCGGGGGGGGAACGGACGGAGGCAGGGAGGGCAGGCAAACAGTGAAACTGCAAGCTGAGGTCTCCATCAGGTATGGGGAGGGGCCAGCTGGTGGGGATGCATGACAGGCTGAGGCGGTGGGGAGAAGAGGCTGTGGGCTGCTTGAAATATGAAAGTGGCCCGCATTTGGCCCCCAGGCCTGACTTTGGACATGCCTGGCTTCTGTATTTCTCAGAGAATTCTCTTGATTTATGAATTGAATCCCGTCAGTATCTTCTTGAATTCCAGTTAATCAGTATTCCTTCAAGTTCACTCCTTTTCCCATTCAGTTTGGTCGTCAAGAATTGATATTGTTCCTCGCCTCTCTTGAGTCTGTTAGGTGTTTATTGGACCTGAGTAATCTCTGGTTTTCCACTTCCAATTCATTCCATCTCTTCTCTGAAGACCCAACGGTTTCCTCTTGGACTCTTTCCAATGGGCCTCCATGCTACCTTGGAGCTTCTGGATCCTCTGAGAACCATTCAGGACAACCCAACGGCAAGGACTGACATGAATGAGATCAGAATACCTTTGTTTTCTCTTTTGTATGGAGCCCAGAAAGAGAAATAAAACATATATCCAATCTTTCATCTGTTGGAAGCAAGTCATTGCAGGTGGGGATGGTCCACGTGTCCCAGGAAATCCTGACGAAGGACCTCTTCTGGATGGGACCCGCATCCTCCCTCTCTTTCCCCCGGGTCTTCCTCTTTGGTGCTAAGAGAGCCTGAAGCTTCCCTGGATTGGTCCCAGAAGTCTCCTCTTCAAAGCCCTTTCTGTGAAATGGGTGGCCTGGATGAACTTCCAGGAAACCTTTGCAAAAACTCTGTGCCAGCTGGAGCATCTCTTCCACAGCTCCCTCCTCCCAACTCTAAGGGGCCTGGTACTAATTGGAAATTAATGGGAATCTTTTGAAAAAGAGGCTAGCTGCAGTCGGCAGAAGTGAGGAGAACCAGGAGAAGGGTTGCAGCATTAAATTCTTTCCTGCTCAGAACCTACTGAGAGGGGCCTTGCAGCAGAGACAGGAGGGAAAAACAAGGAAAGGACAAGGAAGGAAGGAAGGAAGGAAGGAAGGAAGGAAGGAAGGAAGGAAGGAAGGAAGGAAGGAAGGAAGGAAGGAATAATGAGGAAGGAAGGAAGAGGGAGGGAAGAAACAAAGAAGGAAGGAAGGAAGGAAGGAAGGAAGGAAGGAGGAAGGAAGGTGGATGATGAGAGATGAGAGGAAGGAAGGTGGTTTTGCAGAAGATTTCTCGTACTCATTTGTATGTGTAGATCAACAAAAAGTGAACCAATTTGTAACATTTAGGATCAACAAAGAACCAATTTGTAACATTTAGCCTTTGCCTCCATATCTTTGGCGAGAGGCGAAGGTGTTGACTGCTGTGACATTTGCTGCCCGGAGGATGTGTTAGGAGCAGGGCAGTGCCTGTGCTTTCTAACCCTAGTGGGTGAAGGATCGGCTCCGGGGGGGGGAGCAAGGCTAGGACTGACAGAATCAGTCCCATCCCTGCAACAGGCGCTGAGCTCCTGTCCCCTGTGGATCCTGAGGGCTGGCCGATATAGGAACGGTTTCTCCCCACAGACTTGGCCTGAGCTCCTGTGACCCAGGGAGTCATCTTGCTCCGGTTCCTTCGTGCCCCTGGATCCTCCCAGGGGCTCCTGGTCCGTTACTTACCCTCTAGACCACAGTATCCTCCTGACCCATCTCTCTGAAATGACTTGAATGGAATATAGGATAAACTATTAGTAAATGTATTTCAAAAGGTGAGATTTAACCTACTAAGAAGCAAATGGCCTGAGTCCAAGCTAGCTTAAAAGAATTAAATCTCTCAGCATGAACCTACTCAGGTGCTAAGGTCACCAGGAGAGACCATTCTCTCAACTCTGCCACCTTCACAGGTACATCTCATACAAACACATGAAAGGGCCTTCTCTGTTGCTGCAACCAGACTCTGGAACTCCCTCCCACTGGAGGCCAGGACTGTCCCATCTCTGCTGTCTTTCCGAAAACAGGCAAATTCCTTTTTCTTCAGGAAATCTTTACCCAAATGATGTACTATCTATTATGTATCTTTATATGAACTACCACACATGGCACCACAGACTTTGTGTTTATAATAACCATTCATAACTGTATTTATATACAGTATCTCCTTGTATCATTGCATTGACACTAGGTTCTCATTGTTAGCTTTCGTCCCTCATAACTCTTAGATGGTCTACGGTGCATGAGTACACTGAGTGATTTCATCAATACACCTATGTTTTCAATATTCCCTCCATCCCTCATAATGGACTTTGAACTCTTTTCTTTAAGTGTTCCCTTTTCACATTAATGTACTCTTTTAAAGCTGTGAGATGTGCCTCAATTCCCTGTTCTCAGTCTTGAGTATGTCTTTAATTTACTGGGCTGTATAGTGTCCCTCATGAATGCAAGCCACTGTGGGTCCTTTCCCAAGGAGAAAGAAGGGGTAAAAATAATCTGAAATAAAATAAAAATTAATTTCTTTGGGGTCTGTTTTATTTCTTCCAATGCCTTCTTTTTGTTTTTCTGTTTCTCATCTCCCTATGATCACATTTTTTCTTTTCCATCCTTTTTGATTTGTATCCATGGTTTCTCTTTCAGATTTCTCAATCTACCTGTTAACCTGTCCTCCACTGACCTCCTCTGAAGCACCCCACACATGACATCCGCTCTCTGTGTATTTAGCTTCCTTTGCTGAGGGGGGTCTCAATCTGTGGTGTCTCCCTCGGATAACGGAATCAGCAGATAACTGAATCAGTGGATACAGGGGTCCCACTGTATTACCTTCCTTCTACGTGTCTGTCTCCCTGAGACGGCCTCAGCTGGTTCCACAGCTTCAGGGAGCTTCCGTGGCCAAATGGGAGTTCGAATCCTGCTCTGGCCCTCTTATCTCCTATATAACCTCCAAAGGAGAAATCTCAGGGGCTCAGAGTTATCAGAGCAAAGAGTTCATTGACCCAGGAGGAGGGTAGAGGAGGCTGCATTGTCTTTAGAGCAGGGGTCCTGGGGCTGTCTTGGTGTTGTTGGACTACAGCTCCCATAACAGCCTCGATTTGTGGCTGCTAGTAGCAGCTGATGGGAGCTGGAGTCCTAACACAAGGGCTCCTTTTCCCGGTTCCACAGGCAGAGGCGTTCATCTGTTCACTACACCACCACCCCCATGCATATACAGGGTCTTAGCAGGAGACCAGATGCTTCTGAGAGGGAAATCCGTGAGGGTTTTGGGGGGGGGTGTCTGTTCCTCTTCCCGGCCTCTGGAATTCCCTGCCACTGGAGGCCAGATTGGCCTCATCTTGGCTCTCCTTCCACAAGCAGGGGAAGGCCAAGCAGACGTTCCCTTCATGGCGGGTTTTCCAAGGAAGGGATGTGCCTTCCTGCTTTGAAGGTGTTCGTACTGGTGCTTCATTTCCTGTTGTTTTTTAATTTGACATTTGCTGAGAGACGGGCACAACCTTTGGCTATTTTCCCTTTTGGCTTTAGTTTTGCACAATTCCCGGGATACGGTATATTGTTTCATGTGTTGTGGTTCATCAAGTTTGCCTCTATCTAATTTTTAGACCCACTAAAGCTCAGCTGACTATTTCTTTATGTCCTGATTTGCGAAACCATAGAGGTCAAAGTGGGTGTGTGCCGTGTTTCTTCCATGACTGTGTAGATGCTTGTTATAAGGCCTTCTTCTGGAAATGGCAGCAGAGTTCCACAAGAAACATCCTGAAACGGGAAGAGAGGGCAGGTGCAATGCCCAAGAAAACCCAGGCAGCACCTGACCCAGGCGTTCTTGCTGCCCGAGGCTTCCGCTTCTCCTGTGTCCCATCAGGCCATTTACACAAGGTGGTGTGAGGACAGGTGCACTACAAAAACAACCACAGGCCTCAGCTTAGAGGTTCCTGGTGAAATCAGAGCCGTGGGACTCACAAGGTGATGTGTTTCTCCATCCCGACTGCGCTCCATGAGGAACCGTGAAATAAACGGCCAGCATATCAACCAGAACGGATTCCCAGGGTCCCCTGAACTTTCGCTTCATCCCCTTGCCTGCAAGGTGGAACGTCAGGTGTGGGAGAGCGTTTGGACGGCCTCCCTCCGTCCCTCGTGTGTGGGACTGCCGTGTTTAGTGACAGAGCACAGGGAGGGGGTGGCCGCCAGACTGGGGCAGATGGGAGGGACCCCATAATCCTCTCTTTCAGCAGACCCACTGGCCGCCGCTCCTTTTTCCAAGCCCAATTCAAAGGGCTGTTCTGTACCTCTAAAGCAGTGGTGTCCAAACTTCGGCCCTCCAGATGTTTTGGACCACAACTCCCTCAGTCCTTTGTCACTGACAATACAGGCTTGGGATTCTGGGAGTTGTGCTCCAAAACATCTAGAGGGCTGAAGTTTGGAGAGCCCTGTTCTAAAGCCCTAAAGTCATTCATACAGCCGGAGAGGGCCATCTTCAGAGGTGCTGCTCTTCCTTCCTTTCCTTTTGGCAAGTTGGTAACCATACCTTTTCTGCATGCCTGCCAGTGAAGGGTTGGGTTGATGGGGTCCACTTTAAGCAGAGAGGACACGGCACGACCATCAGGGCCGAGACAGGGTCAAAGATGGGGTGAATGGCTTAAGATAGGTTGCCTCCTGAAACGAAAGCCAAAATCATACCATATGCAAAGGCTTGGGGGACCACGTTGTTGGCAATGGAAGGACATCCTTCTGCCACAGCCCAGAGCAGCAGACCAGTCTAAGGGAATCACACACAGCCTTCTGCGTATTGTGCCACTTGCATGAAGCAAGTAATAAAAACATGGATGGGGGGGGGGTGTCGAACAATACAGTATATAGATAGAAAGGCCAGACTGTCTTCCTTCTTGTTCCCTTTTTTTTCCAAGTCTGTAGGCGGATTGCTAATCTTAGGCTTCCTTCTTTCCTCCTTCTTTCTCCCAAGTGTCTCTTTCTTCTTTTCCTAGCTAGAAATTGTCAGGCTGCACATGGCTGCTTCATATTGGCTGCTGAGCACACCTGCACATTTGGAAACCAGCTTTAGGGGGTTCCGTAAATTAAGTTGAGCAAACGGATCCTCTTGCCCTGTCTGAACATTGCCTTTCCACCTCGAAATTCCAATTTCCAGAGGCCTTATCCTTCAATGCCAGGGTTATAACTTTATGGAAGGGAGGTCTGAATAGCTCCGTGAGTTAGGGACCTGGCTGTGGAGCCAGCGGTTCCCCATTGTGCATTTCAGACAAACCAGTGGCCTTGGGCAACCAGGAATGGTCAATCACTTTTGCTCACTCTCTATCTAGAACACCCTGCAAAGGATAGCCAAAAGTCAGAATAGCTTTAATGACTGATGATGATGATGATGATGATGATGATGATGATGATGATGATGATGATGATGATGATTACAGAAAAAGAAATGGCTAAATAATAAAGAGAGCAGGACAATAAACTCTAAATATTTGTAAAGAAGATGGAAAAGGAAATTGGGTCCCCCCCACAGGTACTGTATTTCCAAAATTCACTAGATCAGAAATTCACTGATTTTGCTATGGAGAAAATGAAAAGGTATATAAAAACACCAAGAGACGTATCACCTATAGAAACATTGGTTCACCCCAATGTTTTGAACTCTGAGAAAATTTAGACCTATACAAATATTTTAGATGTAGAAGGGAAATTAACAGCGAAACAAGACCTTATTAAGTCCATGTCTTTCATTTATCTTGGTGGCCTTTAAGGCAAGCATAATCCACATATGAAAGGGATTTTGAAATTTATGATTTTTATAAAGAACAGGCAACGTTTGATCAAATAATTTTGTCATCTGATGATCAATAAAGAAAATACAGAGTATAAGTTTCACTCAAAGAGGAAAATGGAAGATGAGCAACTGAAAGAAATAATGGTTCAATGGGTGAAAAGTAGTGGGCATTACATTGAACTAGAGCAGGCATGCCCAAACTTTGGCCCTCCTGATGTTTTGGACTACAACTCCCAGAATTCCAAGCCTGTATTTCCAATGGCAAAGGACTGTGGGAGTTGTGGTCCAAAACATCTGGAGGGCCAAAGTTTGGACATGCCTGAACTAGAGAAATGGCAAAAGCTGTGGAATGGAAACTGTAAAATGACAATAAGGACATCAGCCTCATGGCACAGTGGTTAAATGCCTGTACTGCAGGTAAAACTGTGCTCACCACCTGGGGATCAGTCCCAGGTACCTGGCTCATGGTTGACTCAGCCTTCTATCCTTCCGAGGTCAGTAAAATGAGTACCCAGCTTGCTGGGGGGGGGCAATGTGTATCCTGCATACTGTAATTAAAACTGTAAACCACCCAGAGACTACTTGAAGGGATACCTACAGATGAAGAAATAATTAAGAAGATTTTTGACTTTATAAATGTTCGTTTAGTGTTTCATAAATGAATCAAAAGGATACGGAAATGGACAGACTTCCTTTGAAGTTTAAAGAGAAGGAAGATGCAGAATACTTTAAACCTGAAATATCTATCAATTTTTAAAAAAGAGAAGTAGCAATTAAAGTTCTAATGTGTATGAACTAAGGAACCCATGTAAAATGATTTTAAGAAACATGGATTGGTTTATTAATAGAAAACTAATAAAATGTTTAATAATAAAAGAGGAAAACATTTGGTCTTTATTGGGACTGCTAGCACCCCGGCCTTCATTTCTTATCCCTGATCCAGGCAGGATGGGAAGGGTCCCTTCAGAACACCCAGACCGTTGGGGCCTAACTGTCATCAACAGCAAACCCACCAGAGTTCTGAGGACGCTGGCTTTCAGTTGACCAGCCTCAGGAGGACGACAGGATGCTGCTGTGGATCCTGCTCGTTCTCCTGGCGTTGGTGTTGACCCTCTGGGTGCTTCTGAAACACCAACGCATTCAAAGGGTCAGGAATGAAGCCAGAAATTCTCAGGCGAGATCCTGGATTCCCCGGATGCTTCACTCTGTCTTTTCTTTCCTTCTTCCTGGTCGGCTTCCTGCTTGGTTGAAGGCGGAGGCTCCAAGAAGGAGGCGCCCACGGATGACGCCAAAGCCTCGACCCAGGTGATGGTTTCTTCTTCTACCCCTTCTCCTCATC
Source organism: Phrynocephalus forsythii (assembly GCA_029282475.1). Classification (NCBI taxonomy): domain Eukaryota; kingdom Metazoa; phylum Chordata; class Lepidosauria; order Squamata; family Agamidae; genus Phrynocephalus; species Phrynocephalus forsythii. Next base: position 24,873,167 of record JAPFRF010000014.1, read on the forward strand.
CAGAATGACAGCGAGGCCACCTCTGTAAACCACCATGACAGGGGGCCACAAGGGACCAGCGTAGCCAAGGATTAAGAGGAATGGGATGGTGTAATCATTGGGGAAAGAGATGATCCACCTTCAAGGATCCCAGTGGAGAGGGGAAAGAGTCCTTTTCCCAGTATCTAGTGGTTCTGCAATGTATTTTTATTAGAGCTTTCTTTTCTTTTTAAGGGCCAGTTTTAAATTCTTTTTTTTTAATATTTCAAGGGAGGAAAACCCTCCACCTGAGGCAGCACCGATTCTGAACTCCCTCAGCAGAGGAGGCTAAGTGCAGAGGAGTAGAGCTTGGTGGCTGTGGGGTGGTGGTACTTCAGAGGGTCAGCAGAGGGTCCCTGGAAAGAATTCTTTTCAGGGGGAAACTTTGTGGGATCCCCCGGAGGGCCCTGAACCACCACTGGCTTCCATTCTACTTTTACCTTTTTCCCTTCCCCACAGGGTCATCTCTTCCACCTCAGTGGAGGAGTATCTGAACAAACTGAACAATTTGGCTACAACATCGGCTCCCAGAAATCCTCGGGCCGTTGGATGCCGAACGGTCCGTTTCCTGGGAGGGAAAGAGCCAGAGCATCCAGGTCAGCCACTCAACAAGGAAGATTTGGAAAAGCACTGGACGCATCTTCCTTCTGTGGCCACCCAAAAGGCCAAGTGTTCTAAACTACCCACCTCTCGCTTGCCAGCTGCATCTGAACCTGAACGATCATTGAAAAGCCCCAGCACCACGGCCTGTCCTCGGATCTCTCCCACCTAAATCCGTCGGAGCGTCTCTTGCGACTCAAGCAACGCTGGCTATGGGTACAGGGAGGCCGTCTGACGCCAGGAGACCCTCCCAGAAGCAAACGGCCCCTAATCCTCCTCCGTATGCCACGCATTCTAGGAGAACTTCAGGAAAGGCAAGAATGCCGCCGAAGAAACCCAGTGCCACCCATTCCACCTAAGACACACAGGATGCCCATGGCAGGCCCTCAAAAGGAAAGAACAAGAAATACCACAACATACCCAAAGCCATGGCTCCCAAACAGGCCTAGGGTCCAAAGAAACGGGACACGCAACACCGACCACGGAGGGAGTACAGAATACCCAGAACCTGACGGCCCACAACAACATGGCTGTGAGATCAACCCAATAAGAGAAGAGACCCATATTCAAGAAAATATGCACAGCGACCGATGTGAGGGGCCAGCAATGAACAACAACGAGGGAAATGCAACAAAAATGCAGGCCAATATTTCTGAGACCGGGCACAGCGACCAATGCGAGGGGCCAGCAATGAACAAGGATGAGGGAAATGCAAGTAAAATGCAGGCCAATATTTCTGAGACCGGGCACAGTGACCAATGCGAGGGGCCAGCAATGAACAATGACAAGGGCAATGCAACAATAATGCAGGCCAATATTTCTGAGACATTGCACACCACCCAATGCGAGGGGCCAGCAATGAACAACGACAAGGGCAATGCAACAAAAATGCAGGCCAATATTTCTGAGACATTGCACATCGACCAATGCAAGGGGCCAGCAATGAACAACGGGAGGGCAATGCAACAAAAATGCAGGCCAATATTTCTGACCGGGCACAGCGATCAATGCAAGGGGCCAGCAATGAACAATGAGGGCAAATGCAACAAAAATGCAGGCCAATATTTCTGAGACCGGGCACAGCGACCAATGCGAGGGGCCAGCAATGAACAACGACGAGGGCAATGCAACAAAAATGCAGGCCAAAATTTCTGAGACATGGCACAGCGACCAATGCGAGGGGCCAGCAATGAACAACGACGAGGGCAATGCAACAAAAATGCAGCCCAATATTTCTGAGACATGGCACAGCGACCAATGCGAGGGGCCAGCAATGAACAATGACGAGGGCAATGCAACAAAAACGCAGGCCAATATTTCTGAGACCGGGCACAGCGACCAATGCGAGGGGCCAGAAATGTACAACGATGAGGGCAATGCACCAATATTGCAGGCCAAAATTTCTGAGACCAGGCACAGCGATCAATGCGAGGGGCCAGCAATGGACAACAATGAGGTCAAAGCAACAATAATGCAGGCCAATATTTCTGAGACCGGGCACAGTGACCAATGCGAGGGGCCAGCAATGAACAAAGACGAGGGAAATGCAAGTAAAATGCAGGCCAATATTTCTGAGACCTGGCCCAGCGACCAATGCGAGGGGCCAGCAATGAACAACCACAAGGACTATCCAACACTGCCACAGGCCAATGTTCCAACCAGCAGAGTCAATGAGGAAAGCGAGGGGCCAGAACTCAAAAACAACCAGGGCAATTCAACAATGCTGCAGCCCAATGTTCCAACCACTGGGCAGAGTGCCCAACACAAGGGGCCAAAGCAAGGCAGCCATGAAAGCAGCACAAGAACACCACTGCCCAATATTGCAGCCAGCAGGCTCAGTGAGCAAAGCAAGGGGCAACAATCCAAGAACCACAGGGGTATGAGAAGGAACCCAGAGCCCGATACTGCTAGAAAGAGGCACCGGGCACCAACGGAACAGCCTCGCCCTAATGGCTATGGGGAGTCTCCAAGAAGCCAAGCACCCGGCATTCCTGCCCACACACTTGGGGCCCAAAGCCAGGGCCCAGGCCCTGATGCCCACGGGGCCACGGCAAAGAGCACAAGAGAGGGGATTGGAGGGAAATGGCATCGGTGGCAACAGAAGACCCAACGGCATGACCGCCAAAGGTCCAGGAGACCAAAGTCTCATTTTCTAAAGAGACCGTGCCAGGGACAAAGTGAAGGGCCTCCCCGCAATGACCACATGGACCAGAGAATGAGGGGTGAGCCCAAAATAGCCGTGAAGAGGTCCTGGGCACAAAGTGAGGGGCCTCGGCATGACAAACACGGAGGCAGAACAAGTCCAGAGCCCTGTGTCCCTCGAAAGAGACTCATGCCAGAAGGTGCTCAACTGCACCAGGACAGCCCCATGGACACGACAGAAGCCTCACAGCCTCCTGTTGCAGGGACCAGGCAGCAGGCCCCAAACCCATTCCCTCCCCAAAGTAGCCCCACAGACGATAGAAGGAGGGCAGTGCCAGGCATTCCTGCCAGCAATCTCAGGCTCCAACAGGATGGGCCAAACCACCCCAGCCAGATCGGCTTAAAAAGCAGCCCGGACCCCAGCGTTCGAAGCAAGAGGCCCTTAGCAGGAAGCCCAGCGCCGCCCATTCCAGGCAACATGGTCACCATCCAAAGAAACGGGGGAAACCATGATGGCCGGGATACAAGAACAAGGAGCCGGCAGCCCCACCTCCCAACCAACAGTCACTGGCACCAAAGCATGGGGCTAAAGCACAGTGGCCATGTTGACATAACCTGGAGCCACATAGCCCTCATGCTAAGTAACATTCTCAGGGACCATAGCAAGGGGACAAACCACCATGGCCGTGGGCGCGTAACAAGGGCTCAGGCTGACGACATTCAAACTCTCATTCTCAGGGCCCAAAGTAATGAGCAAAACCACCATGGCCAGAGTGGCATAATATGGAGCCAGGTAGTCCTCACTCTGTGCCACATTCTCCAGGATGAAATTGAGGGGCCACACCCCCATGGCCATGGGGTAACAACAACAAGCAACAACCCCCAAATTCCAGGGCAGAAGCCCCATCATGATGGCCATGGGGGCATATATTCGAGCCCAGTCTCCCGCACTAAAGCCACGAGTCATCAGGCACAAAGCGAAGGGCCACGCCAGGACCACCAAAGCCCTTCCAGTAGAACCCCAGATACCTCAGGGCACCTTCCAACAGCCCAAGGACCCAGCCCTCAAAGCGACATGCCCCGGGTTCCAAGTCCTTTCTCTCTCCCGCCAAAACCAGCACCCCAAATGGCAACCCAAGGGGCCGGCGCTCCCAACAAGAGGCCCCGGGTTCCAAGTCCTTTCCCTCTCCCGGCAAGCCTTGCAGCCCAAGGGGCCTGCGCCTCCAAGAAGAGGCCCCAGGTTCCAAGTCCCTTTCCTCTCCCTGTAAACCTGGCACCCCAAGTGGCAACCCAAGGGGCCTGCGCTCCCAACAAGAGGCCCCGGGTTCCCAGCCCTTGTCCCATCTCAGATGGCGCTGGCCCCATCACAACAACCCCTAAGGCCTCCAAGGACATCTTTAAGAAGCCCCGAGCCCCGTTGCGCAACCACAGAACCCGTCGCCTTCACCGGTCGAGGGTCTCCTGGCCCTCCTTCCAGGGTGCCCATCCAACATCCATGGGGCCCTAAAGGAGCAACAGCCAATTATTTCAAACTTTCGCTTTATTTGGATTTATATATGGAGGCAATCCATCACTTTTTGACATTTATCCCATATTTCAAAATATTTCAAAATAAATGAATAAATTCCAGTTATTCTCACTTCCCTCCCTCCCTTAAACGTAAACTTAAACATTGTTTATATCAAGCTTCCCATATCCTTCAACCCGCTATTTATACCTAGTCTTGATGGTGAAGCCAAAAGGGGTCTTTGTCCCATTAACATCTCTCCTTCCGTTTGAGAGGCTCCTTCTTTCTTTCAATTCAAGAGGCTCCTTTTGTACCATTTAAGAGACCCCCACCTCGACCCCCTCCCGACCTCACCTACTTATAGTTCAAAACAAAATTGTTCCTTGAAATATATGTATGTTTATTTAGACACTTAGAGACATTTAGGTTTAGACATTTAGAATACACTACCTGTTTGCTTGACCAGAGTGTGTGCTGTTCTTTTTCTTCCGTGGAAGGGGAATCTGGGAAGGGTGGTGGGAAAGAGACCATGCCCGTGGGATGGTGCAAGGGCAGCAAGCACAGTGAGATTACTGTCATCCCATCACTGGGTTTCTGCCAGGGATGTTTTGGGTCTAACCTTTGATTCATGGCTGTCACACACCTCTCTTCCCCTCTGCTTCCTAGGATCATCAGCACTTCCCTCTCCAGGAGTTGGGTTGGGTTTGGGGCTTAAGACTCATTTTCTCCTGTGTTGGGAGGGGAAGGGAGAAGCAGGTGATGGCCCAGAAGGCAAGCCGCTCCTGTGGCCCAGTGGCCTTTCTGGGCAGCCTGCCTTCCAGAAGGAGCAATTTGGGCAATGCTGAGAGTTCAGCCTAAGCGCTGCCCTTGTCTTCTGGGCAAAGGCTGCAAAAACTTTCATGGGGCAAGAGGGCGATTGGAGAAAGGCACCCCACCTTCAAACCTCACCTGCAGAAAGCGAGGCCCGTTTGGCCAAGTCCCAAGAAGCAAAAGAAGTAGGGATGTTTACAGCTAATCCTTTTGGGGGACGGGGTGATGGGAGGCGCTGGAAGGAGAAGAGGGTTTCCTCTGAAGGGTCTTCGAATACAATAAAAGAGAAGAGCCACGTCCAGAGTCAAGTCAGAGCTCAGGAGATCCCAACTTGGAAAGGGCCACCAGGAGCTGTCTGAGGAAGGCACCCCTGGGGCTGCCCTTTCCCCACAACTCAATGGAGGTCTCAGATGCCTCTTCTGGGCCAACACGGATGACAGTGGCGGGATGGGGGCCTCGGAGCTGAAGCCAAGGTTTGCCAGCCACTCTCACAGAACAGCTGGGCCTGTCATGGGTGGGCCGAGTGGAACAATCCATAAAGGGATTTCAACCCATCCCTGGTCAGCTTTGGAAGAAGAGGAAGGACAGAAGACTGGGTGGTGAACACAGGTTGAGCCAGCGGGCATAGCAGGAAGGCAGGGGGGAAAGGTGCCGCCCATCTTCCCTGCAGAGGTGCTGTCAATTTTCTAAAAGTCGCATCATGGTAGTCGGTCAAACACGGAAAGCTTGACTGAAGAGAAAGGCTTTCGCCTGCTTGCAGAAGGGCAGGAAAGCTGGACCAGCCTGGCCTCCAGTGGGAGGGAGTTCCCGTGTCTAGGTGCAGCCACAGCAGAGGCCCTCTCCCATGTCCCCCTGCCCCAAACAGCTCTCAGGAATGTGGGACCCACAGAAAGGTGTCCCTTCCTGTTCTTAAACTCTGGGGGCAAACTTACAGTGTAAAGGGAGAGGGGCTCTATTTAGAGGGATTGGCACAAAGGGCACTCATTCAAAGATGAGGATGTACCCATATTAGACAGAGAAGAGAGGTGGTTTGAGAGAGGGGTCAGGGAAGGCATTCATGTGAGCATTGAAACCTCCTCTCTCAACAGAGCTGGGGGCCTCAGGCATAGTCTGTCGGCTACTTATCCGGGTGTGCTTTCCACAATATCCAGACAAATCAAAAAGCTTTCACCACCAAGGCCATAGCTAAGGACCCAAACTTTATAGCTTTCATCACCTCGGTCCATTGTTCACCTTAAGGCTATGGATACTGTTTTCTACCTAACAAACACATTCAGGTCATTGTTCATCTTATGAGCCTATTTCAGACAGGATGATGAGAGATCAAAGCTGACTATAAGATGGAGGACTCACCACTAGCTTTCTTCAGACTGACGGAGCTGTTTGGATGAGCAGCAAAACATTTCTATCCCCCAAGAAAAAAAATTCCAGTTGCCATGACTCAACTTCCAGATAAACTCTCCTGGATGACGTAGAACCATCACAGACTAGAAAAGAGATGTGATGCTTCTGAATAACTCAGGAAATCTGTTAGTGCAGAAGAGAAAACTAAATCTGCAAATACCTTTCAGGTATCACCAGTGGAAGTGCAGCACTGCTAAGGATTCACACGTATGCTCAAATGCTTTCTCTTTCAGTAGGAATAACTCTGTATCAGCTCTTCATATGCTTACACAGAAGGAACACAATCAGGTCTACGATACAAACTTCTCTCCCCTCCTTGGTCATAATAAGAACAAGAGCGTGCCTGATCTTGGCGGTCTCTCACCCCTGATCTTCGCAGCCCAGGTGCTGCTTTGATTCCAAAGGACCACGTGAACAGGAGGGGTGCAGGTTTTTCCAGTAAGATCAGGAGACCCTCCCCTAGAAAGATCTGGGCCTCTTGCTCTTTCTAAGAGGAAGAACCCTCATGAATCCCCAATGTTTCCTTGGAAGAATCACAGGGGTTTCCATCAGAGAGACCCAAAAATACCTCTGTCTTCTCCAAGCTGGGAACTCTTGGCCCCTGGGCCGGACTTTGTACAAGCACTAGGGCATGCAAAGGGGGTGTGGTGGCTCAGTGGACTAAAGTGCTGAAACAGCCAGCTGCAAAGTCAGCAACTCAACGGTTCAAATCCCGGGTGCCATGCAGCGGTGTGAGCTCCCGCCGTTAATGCCAGCTCCTATCAACCTAGCAGTTAATAATAATAATAATAATAATAATAATAATAATAATAATAATAATAATAATAATAATAATAATAATAACCTTTATTGTCATTGTACAACCAGTGTACAGTGAAATTGGCTGAGCCTTCCTCCCTCCCCCCCAACACCATCCCACTAAAAGCCATTCAATCTGATTTCACTCTGTGTGCTTGCTGCACAACTTGCCAGCCCCACGAGTCTGTCACGAGTTATCACGTCTAGACATGGGCACGACTTGGCGAAATTCTCGTTTCCGTTTCCGTTCCTCATTTCCGTTACTCAATTTCTGCCAGAACTCAAACTCAAACCGACTAAAGAAAAATTGGGTCTGATTTGTCGTTGTCGTTGCTGGCATCGCAGCGATAGCTCTGCCAGAACAGAAAAAAGTTTTAAAAATTAAAAAAACCCGATTCCCGCCAAAAAAAGTAAAAAATCTGCCTGCCTGAGTGAGGGCACCTGAGGGATGGTTTCTGGGGGTCCCCGGCCTCCTCCCCCTCCTCTCCTGGGCTGCGCATCCTCGTCGTCGCCGCTCGCCAATGCGGCACACAGAAAAAAGTTTTAAAAATTAAAAAAACCCGATTCCCGGCCAAAAAAGCAGGCGAAAATATGCCTGCCTCCGTGAGGGCACCTACCAGAGGGGTGGTTTCTGGGGGGGGGGTCCCCCTCCTCCCCCTCACCTGTCCTGGGCTGCTCTGGTGGGGGGCATCCTTCCTCGTCACCTACCAGTGGTTTCTCCTCCCCCAACTCCTGAGTCACCATGCCATGCGGTGCGGGAGGGGGTCCAAAATGGGGCGACCACAATATTTATTTTGAAGTCGTGGTCCAAAAACACACCAAAGCACCACAGAAACATGCGAAAATAGCTATTTTAAAACTGCCTGAATTTTTACAGTAGCAGCAGTGGGTTTTTCTTGCAACAAAACGTCTCCATTGATTTTATTTTATTTTATTTTTATTTTTATTTTTTTACACCTGCGCAGTGCGCGCAATGATGGGCTGGCCATGGGAGTGGACCAGGCAAATTTTTGGAGCCATTCCACCAATTGAATGGCCACTTGACCAGGTTTTGACCGAGACTTCTGGGATGTGCCAGTCGGACATAAAAAGCCCACTACCCTAGCCCGAACCCGAACCCTAACTCTAAGCCTAACCCATACGCCAGGACACTGTCCTTCTTAGTGGGTCAGAGAGGCACCCAGAGGTGCACCCCAGTAACTCACCCTAACCTTACCTGTAACCCTAAGCCTAGCCCTTGTGCTGCTGCTAACCCTAACCCTAAGCCAAATCTGGACTCGCATTGCACTCACACGCAAGTACAGTTTCCTTCTTAGTGAACCACAGAGCGCCCAGACTGAGGGAGCCTTCCCCCAGTGTGCGCTGTGACACTGCACTTATACCAGCAGTGGGCCTGTGGTCAAAGAGGCACCCAAAAGAGAGGTGCCTCTGCCACTCAATGGTATGCATATCCAATTGGTTATGCATACCATTTTGTAGCGGGCCAGAGGAGGCACCCACCCAGAGAGGTGCCTCCAGGAGCCCGCTTTCCCTTCATAGCGGGCCAGAGGAGGCACCCACCCCAGAGAGGTGCCTCCAGGAGCCCGCCACCCCCCCAAACCAGTACTAACGACAGACGAAAAAACGACAGACGAAACGACAAATTTTTGAAAAATTTTGTGAAAAACGGAAACGAGGCGAAACGGGCCGGCTCCAACAAACGACAACTCGAAAACGTCATTTTCCCTGGTCGTGCCCATCTCTAATCATGTCTCATTTAACAGTCAAAAAGCCCACGGATAAAAACTGTTTTTTTAGCCTGTTGGTATGGCTTGCTATACTTCTGTATCTCCTACCTGAGGGTAGGAGAGGAAAGAAGTGCTGACTGGGGTGTGAGACATCCCTGATGATTTTCCTTGCTCTCCTAAGACAGCAGTCCCTGGCGATGTCATCCAGTGGACTCAGGGGACAGCCCATAATATTTTTTGCTGTGTTCACATGTACTTAGATGTAAAATGTAAGCAGATCAATGGGTACCACCGTAAAAAGTGGGAAGGTAAAACAGTGTTTCTGTGCAGCCATGCCGGCCACGTGGCCACGGACTTGTACAACACTGGCTCTTTGGCTTGAATACGGAGATGAGCACCGGCCCTAGAGTCGGACACGACTAGCATGCATGTGTGTGGGGAACCTTTACCTTTTTAGGGCATGCAAGGAGGCAGGGAGGATGCTGCAGCAACGGAGCTGGTTGGCTGGGCAGGTGGCGTGGGGGGGAACGGACGGAGGCAGGGAGGGCAGGCAAACAGTGAAACTGCAAGCTGACGTCTCCATCAGGTATGGGGAGGGGCCAGCTGGTGGGGATGCATGACAGGCTGAGGTGGTGGGGAGAAGAGGCTGTGGGCTGCTTGAAATATGAAAGTGGCCCGCATTTGGCCCCCAGGCCTGACTTTGGACATGCCTGGCTTGTGTATTTCTCAGAGAATTCTCTTGATTTATGAATTGAATCCCGTCAGTATTTTCTTGAATTCCAGTTAATCAGTATCCCTTCAAGTTCACTCCTTTTCCCATTCAGTTTGGTCGTCAAGAATTGATATTGTTCCTCGCCTCTCTTGAGTCTGTTAGGTGTTTATTGGACCTGAGTAATCTCTGGTTTTCCACTTCCAATTCATTCCATCTCTTCTCTGAAGACCCAACGGTTTCCTCTTGGACTCTTTCCAATGGGCCTCCATGCTACCTTGGAGCTTCTGGATCCTTTGAGAACCATTCAGGACAACCCAACGGCAAGGACTGACATGAATGAGATGAGAATACCTTTGTTTTCTCTTTTGTATGGAGCCCAGAAAGAGAAATAAAACATATATCCACTCATCCATCTGTTGGAAGCAAGTCATTGCAGGTGGGGATGGTCCACGTGTCCCAGGAAATCCTGACGAAGGACCTCTTCTGGATGGGACCCGCATCCTCCCTCTCTTTCCCCCGGGTCTTCCTCTTTGGTGCTAAGGGAGCCTGAAGCTTCCCTGGATTGGTCCCAGAAGTCTCCTCTTCAAAGCCCTTTCTGTGAAATGGGTGGCCTGGATGAACTTCCAGGAAACCTTTGCAAAAACTCTGTGCCAGCTGGAGCATCTCTTCCACAGCTCCCTCCTCCCAACTCTAAGGGGCCTGGTACTAATTGGAAATTAATGGGAATCTTTTGAAAAAGAGGCTAGCTGCAGTCTGCAGAAGTGAGCAGAACCAGGAGAAGGGTTGCAGCACTAAATTCTTTCCTGCTCAGAACCTACTTAGAGGGGCCTCGCAGCAGAGACAGGAGGGGAAAAACATGGAAGGAAGGAAGGAAGGAAGGAAGGAAGGAAGGAAGGAAGGAAGGAAGGAAGGAAGGAAGGAAGGAAGGAAAGGAAACAAAAGGAAGGAAAAGAGAAGGAAGGAAGGAAGGAAGGAAGGAAGGAAGGAAGGAAGGAAGGAAGGAAGGAAGGAAGGAAAGTGACAGTCATTGGTGGTTTTGCAGAAGATTTCTCGTACTCATTTGTATGTGTAGATCAACAAAGTGAACCAATTTGTAACATTTAGGTAGAATTTGCCTCCATATCTTTGGCGAGAGACGAAGGTGTTGAGTGCTGTGACATTTGCTGCCCGGAGGATGTGTTAGGAGCAGGGCAGTGCCTGTGCTTTCTAACCCTAGTGGGTGAAGGATCGGCTCCGGGGGAGCAAGGCTAGGACTGACAGAATCAGTCCCATCCCTGCAACAGGCGCTGAGCTCCTGTCCCCTGTGGATCCTGAGGGCTGGCCGATATAGGAACGGTTTCTCCCCACAGACTTGGCCTGAGCTCCTGTGACCCAGGGAGTCATCTTGCTCCGGTTCCTTCGTGCCCCTGGATCCTCCCAGGGGCTCCTGGTCCGTTAGTTACCCTCTAGACCACAGTATCCTCCTGACCCATCTCTCTGAAATGACTTGAATAGAATATAGGATAAAGTATCAGTAAATGTATTTCAAAAGGTGAGATTTAACCTACTAAGAAGCAAATGGCCTGAGTCCAAGCTACCTTAAAAAATTAAATCTCTCAGCATGAACCTACTCAGGTGCTAAGGTCACCAGGAGAGACCATTCTCTCAATCCTGCCACCCTCACAGGTACATCTCATACAAATACATGAAAGGGCCTTCTCTGTTGCTACAACCAGACTCTGGAACTCCCTCCCACTGGAGGCCAGGACTGTCCCATCTCTGCTGTCTTTCCAGAAACAGGCAAAGTCCTTTCTCATCAGGAAAGCTTTCCCTGCATGATGTACCATCTATTATGTATCTTTATATGAACTACCACACATGGCACCACAGACTTTGTGTTTATAATAACCATAACTGTATTTATATACAGTATCTCCTTGTATCATTGCATTGACACTAGGTTCTCATTGTTAGCTTTCGTCCCTCATAACTGTTAGATGGTCTACGGTGCATGAGTACACTGAGTGATTTCATCAATACACCTAT
>JAPFRF010000014.1:24891280-24903116 GCA_029282475.1 Phrynocephalus forsythii
TCTGCATTTAGCCTCCTCTGCTGAGAGAGTTCAGAATCGGTGCTGCCTCAGGTGGTGAGTTTTCCTCCCTTGAAATATTAAAAAAAAATTTAAAACTGGCCCTTAAAAAGAAAAGAAAGCTCTAATAAAAATACATTGCAGAACCACTAGATAGAAAAGGACTCCTCTCCACTGGGATCCTTCAGAGGGATCATCTCTTACCCCAATGATTACACCATCCCATTCCTCTTAATCCGTGACTACGCTGGTCCCTTGTGGCCCCCTGTCATGGTGGTTTACAGAGGTGGCCTCGCTGTCATTCTGGATGAGGAGAAGGGGTAGAAGAAGAAACCATCACCTGGGTCGAGGCTTTGGCGTCATCCGTGGGCGCCTCCTTCTTGGAGCCTCCGCCTTCAACCAAGCAGGAAGCCGACCAGGAAGAAGGAAAGAAAAGACAGAGTGAAGCATCCGGGGAATCCAGGATCTCGCCTGAGAATTTCTGGCTTCATTCCTGACCCTTTGAATGCGTTGGTGTTTCAGAAGCACCCAGAGGGTCAACACCAACGCCAGGAGAACGAGCAGGATCCACAGCAGCATCCTGTCGTCCTCCTGAGGCTGGTCAACTGAAAGCCAGCGTCCTCAGAACTCTGGTGGGTTTGCTGTTGATGACAGTTAGGCCCCAACGGTCTGGGTGTTCTGAAGGGACCCTTCCCATCCTGCCTGGATCAGGGATAAGAAATGAAGGCCGGGGTGCTAGCAGTCCCAATAAAGACCAAATGTTTTCCTTTTTTATTATTACACATTTTATTAATTTTCTATTAATAAATCAATCCATGCTTATTAAATATCATTTTACCTGGGTTAATTAGTTCATACACATTAGAACCTTAATTGCTACTTCACTTTTTTAAACATTGATAGAACATATTTCCGGTTTAAAGTATTCCGCATCTTCTCTTTAATCTTCAAAGGAAGTCTGTCCATTGCCATAGAATCAAAAATCTTAATTATTTCTTCATCTGTAGGTATCCCTTTATTATTCCAAGGTTGTGCCAGGATGATCCTAGCTGCTGTCAAAACATGCAATGTTCAGGATATATTTTGCCTTAAACTTTTACTGGTATTATACCCAACAAAATACTTCGGGTTCAAAATCTATGTCTTTTTAACATTTTAACAAGCCATGAATGTATTTTAATCCATTTTAAAAACTTTCTCAAAAAATCCATCGTAAGTATCCTTTTGGATTTCATTTCCAACATTTACTAGACATACTAGGAAACATTTTAGGTAAACGAACAGGTGGTCAATGCCATTTATAAAACATTTTATGCAAATTCTATTTATAAGGTGGTCTGCTTATATACCACCCCATACCACTTCAAGTAGTATCTGGGTGGTTTACAGTTTTAATTACAGTATGCTGGATACAAATTGCCCCCCCCCCAGCAAGCTGGGTACTCATTTTACTGACCTCGGAAGGATAGAAGGCTGAGTCAACCATGAGCCAGCTACCTGGGACGGATGATCCCCAGGTGGTGAGCACAGTTTTACCTGCAGTACAGGCATTTAACCACTGCGCCACGAGGCTGATGTCCTTATTGTCATTTTACAGTTTCTATTCCACAGCTTATGCCATTTCTCTAGTTCAGGCCTGTCCAAACTTTGGCCTTTGGGCATGCCTGCTCTAGTTCAGTGTAATGCCCACTACTTTTCACCCATTGAACCATTGTTTCTTTCAGTTGCTCATCTTCCATTTTCCTCTTTGAGTGAAACTTATACTCTTTATTTTCTTTATTGATCATCAGATGACAAAATTATTTGATCAAACGTTGCCTGTTCTTTATAAAAATCATAAATTTCAAAATCCCTTTCATATGTGGATTATGCTTGCCTTAAAGGCCACCAAGATAAATGAAAGACATGGTCTTAATAAGGTCTTGTTTCGCTGTTAATTTCCCCTTCTACATCTAAAATATTTGTATAGGTCTAAATTTTCTCAGAGTTCAAAAGATTGGGGTGAACCAATGTTTCTATAGGTGATACGTCTCTTGGTGGTTTTTTTATACCTTTTCATTTTCTCCATACCAAAAGCAGTGAATTTCTGATCTAGTGAATTTTGGAAATACAGTACCTGTGCTGGTGGTCGTGGGGGGACCCAATTTCCTTTTCCATCTTCTTTACAAATATTTAGAGTTTATAATCCTGCACTCTTGTTGTGCCCATCTCTCAGCAAATGTCAAATTAAAAAACAAAAGGAAATGAAGCACCAGTACGAACACCTTCAAAGCAGGAAGGCACATCCCTTCCTTGGAAAACCCGCCATGAAGGGAATGTCTGCTTGACCTTCCCCTGTTTGTGGAAGGAGAGCCAAGATGAGGCCAATCTGACCTCCAGTGGCAGGGAATTCCAGAGGACGGGAAGAGGAATGGACCCCCCCCTCCAAAACCCGTGCATTAAAATGCTACATTAATGTGAAACGGGAACGGGAACACTTAAAGGAAAGAGTAAAAAGTCCATTATGAGGGATGGAAGGAACATTGAAAACATAGGTGTATTTCTGAAGTCACTCAGTGTACTCATGCACCGTAGATCATCTAGAGTTATGAGGGACGGAAGCTAACAGTGAGAACATAGTGTCAATGTAATGATACAAGGAGATACTGTATATAAATACAAAGTTATAACTGGTTACACAGTCTGTGGTGCCATGTATGGTAGTTCATATAATGATACATAATAGGTTGTCCATCATTCAGGAAAGTTTGCCTGAAGAGAAAGGTCTTTGCCTGTTTCCGGAAAGTCAGCAGAGATGGGACAGTCCTGGCCACCAGTGGGAGGGAGTTCCAGAGTCTGGTTGCAGCAACAGAGAAGGCCCTTTCATGTGTTTGCATGAGATGTAGCTGTGAGGGTGGCAGGACTGAGAGAATGGTCTCTCCTGGTAACCTTAACACCTGAGTGGGTTCATGCTGAGAGATTTAATTTTTTTAAGGTAGCTTGGACTCAGGCCATTTGCTGCTTAGTAGGTTAAAACCCACCTTTTGAAATACATTTATGTATTTCAAAGCCTGTATTTCCAATGGCAAAGGACTGTGGGAGTTGTGGTCCGAAACATCTGGAGGGCCAACGTTTGGACATGCCTGAACTAGAGAAATGGCAAAAGCTGTGGAATGGAAACTGTAAAATGACAATAAGGACATCAGCCTCATGGCACAGTGGTTAAATGCCTGTACTGCAGGTAAAACTGTGCTCACCACCTGGGGATGAGTCCCAGGTAGCTGGCTCATGGTTGACTCAGCCTTCCATTCTTCCGACTTCAGTAAAATGAGTACCCAGCTTGCTGGGGGGGGGGCAATTTGTATCCTGCATACTGTAATTAAAACTGTAAACCACCCAGAGACTACTTGAAGGGATACCTACAGATGAAGAAATAATTAAGAAGATTTTTGACTTTACGGAAATGGACAGACTTCCTTTGAAGTTTAAAGAGAAGGAAGATGCAGAATATTTTAAAACTGAAATATCTATCAATTTTTAAAAAAGAGAAGTGGCAATTACAGTTCTAATGTGTATGAACTAAGGAACCCATGTTAAATGATTTTAAGAAACATGGATTGGTTTATTAATAGAAAACTAATAAAATGTTTAATAATAAAAGAGGAAAACATTTGGTCTTTATTGGGACTGCTAGCACCCCGGCCTTCATTTCTTATCTCTGATCCAGGCAGGATGGGAAGGGTCCCTTCAGAACACCCAGACCGTTGGGGCCTAACTGTCATCAACAGCAAACCCACCAGAGTTCTGAGGACACTGGCTTTCAGTTGACCAGCCTCAGGAGGACGACAGGATGCTGCTGTGGATCCTGCTCATTCTCCTGGCGTTGGTGTTGACCCTCTGGGTGCTTCTGAAACACCAACGCATTCAAAGGTTCAGGAATGAAGCCAGAAATTCTCAGGCGAGATCCTGGATTCCCCGGATGCTTCACTCTGTCTTTTCTTTCCTTCTTCCTGGTCGGCTTCCTGCTTGGTTGAAGGCGGAGGCTCCAAGAAGGAGGCATCCACGGATGACGCCAAAGCCTCGACCCAGGTGATGGTTTCTTCTTCTACCCCTTCTCCTCATCCAGAATGACAGCGAGGCCACCACTGTGAACCACCATGACAGGGGGCCACAAGGGACCAGCGTAGCCAAGGATTAAGAGGAATGGGATGGTGTAATCATTGGGGAAAGAGATGATCCCTCTGAAGGATCCCAGTGGAGAGGAGTCCTTTTCTATCTAGTGGTTCTGCAATGTATTTTTATTAGAGCTTTCTTTTCTTTTTAAGGGCCAGTTTTAAATTCTTTTTTTTTAACATTTCAAGGGAAGAAAACCCTCCACCTGAGGCAGCACCGATTCTGAACTCCCTCAGCAGAGGAGGCTAAGTGCAGAGGAGTAGAGCTTGGTGGCTGTGGGGTGGTGGTACTTCAGAGGGTCAGCAGAGGGTCCCTGGAAAGAATTCTTTTCAGGGGGAAACTTTGTGGGATCCCCCGGAGGGCCCTGAACCACCATTGGCTTCCATTCTACTCTTACCCTTTTCCCTTCCCCACAGGGTCATCTCTTCCACCTCAGTGGAGGAGTATCTGAACAAACTGAACAATTTGGCTACAACATCGGCTCCCAGAAATCCTCGGGCCGTTGGGTGCCGAACGGTCCGTTTCCTGGGAGGGAAAGAGCCAGAGCATCCAGGTCAGCCACTCAACAAGAGAGATTTGGAAAAGCACTGGACGCATCTTCCTTCTGTGGCCACCCAAAAGGCCAAGTGTTCAAAACTACCCACCTCTCGCTTGCCAGCTGCATCTGAACCTGAACGATCATTGAAAAGCCCCAGCACCACGGCCTGTCCTTCGGATCTCTCCCACCTAAATCCGTCGGAGCGTCTCTTGCGACTCAAGCAACGCTGGCTATGGGTACAGGGAGGCCGTCTGACGCCAGGAGACCCTCCCAGAAGCAAACGGCCCCTAATCCTCCTCCGTATGCCACGTATTCTAGGAGAACTTCATGGAAGGCAAGAATGCCGCCGAAGAAACCCAGTGCCACCCATTCCACCTAAGACACACAGGATGCCCATGGCAGGCCCTCAAAAGGAAAGAACAAGAAATACCACAACATACCCAAAGCCATGGCTCCCAAACAGGCCTAGGGTCCAAAGAAACGGGACACGCAACACCGACCACGGAGGGAGTACAGAATACCCAGAACCTGACGGCCCACAACAACATGACTGTGAGATCAACCCAATAAGAGAAGAGACCCATATTCAAGAAAATATGCACAGCGACCGAAGTGAGGGGCCAGCAATGAACAACAACGAGGGAAATGCAACAAAAATGCAGGCCAATATTTCGGAGACCGGGCACAGCGACCAATGCGAGGGGCCAGCAATGAACAAGGATGAGGGAAATGCAAGTAAAATGCAGGCCAATATTTCTGAGACCGGGCACAGTGACCAATGCGAGGGGCCAGCAATGAACAATGACGTGGGCAATGCAACAATAATGCAGGCCAATATTTCTGAGACATTGCACACCACCCAATGCGAGGGGCCAGCAATGAACAATGACAAGGGCAATGCAACAATAATGCAGGCCAATATTTCTGAGACATTGCACATCGACCAATGCAAGGGGCCAGCAATGAACAACGACGAGGGAAATGCAACAAAAATGCAGGCCCATATTTCTGAGACCGGGCACAGCGATCAATGTGAGGGGCCAGCAATGAACTACGAGGGCAATGCAACAAAAATGCAGCCCAATATTTCTGAGACATGGCACAGCGACCAATGCGAGGGGCCAGAAATGTACAACGATGAGGGCAATGCACCAATATTGCAGGCCAAAATTTCTGAGACCGGGCACAACGATCAATGCGAGGGGCCAGCAATGGACAACAATGAGGTCAAAGCAACAATAATGCAGGCCAATATTTCTGAGACATTGCACATCGACCAATGCAAGGGGCCAGCAATGAACAACGACAAGGGAAATGCAACAAAAATGCAGGCCCATATTTCTGAGACCTGGCACAGCGACCAATGCGAGGGGCCAGCAATGAACAAAGACGAGGGAAATGCAAGTAAAATGCAGGCCAATATTTCTGAGACCTGGCACAGCGACCAATGCGAGGGGCCAGCAATGCACAACCGCAAGGACTATCCAACACTGCCTCGGGCCAATGTTCCAACCAGCAGAGTCAATGAGGAAAGCGAGGGGCCAGAACTCAAAAACAACCAGGGCAATTCAACAATGCTGCAGCCCAATGTTCCAACCACTGGGCAGAGTGACCAACACAAGGGGCCAAAGCAAGGCAGCCACGAAAGCAGCACAAGAACACCACTGCCCAATATTCCAGCCAGCAGGCTCAGTGAGCAAAGCAAGGGGCAACAATCCAAGAACCACAGGGGTATGAGAAGGAACCCAGAGCCCGATACTGCTAGAAAGAGGCACCGGGCACCAACGGAACAGCCTCGCCCTAATGGCTATGGGGAGTCTCCAAGAAGCCAAGCACCCGGCATTCCTGCCCACACACTTGGGGCCCAAAGCCACGGCCCAGGCCCTGATGCCCACGGGGCCACGGCAAAGAGCACAAGAGAGGGGATTGGAGGGAAATGGCATAGGTGGCAACAGAAGACCCAACGGCATGACCGCCAAAGGTCCAGGAGACGAACGTCTCATTTTCCAAAGAGACCGTGCCAGGGACAAAGTGAAGGGCCTCCCCGCAATGACCACATGGACCAGAGAATGAGTGGTGAGCCCGAAATAGCCGTGAAGAGGTCCTGGGCACAAAGTGAGGGGCCTCGGCATGACAAACACGGAGGCAGAACAAGTCCAGAGCCCTGTGTCCCCGAAAGAGACTCATGCCAGAAGGTGCTCAACTGCACCAGGACAGCCCCATGGACACGACAGAAGCCTCACCGCCTCCTGTTGCAGGGACCAGGCAGCAGGCGCTAAACCCATTCCCTCCCCAAAGTAGCCCCACAGACGATAGAAGGAGGGCAGTGCCAGGCATTCCTGCCAGCAATCTCAGGCTCCAACAGGATGGGCCAAACCACCCCAGCCAGATCGGCTTAAAAAGCAGCCCGGATCCCAGCGTTCAAAGCAAGAGGCCCTTAGCAGGAAGCCCAGCACCGCCCATTCCAGGCAACATGGTCACCCTCCAAAGAAACGGGGGAAACCATGATGGCCGGGATACAAGAACAAGGAGCCGGCAGCCCCACCTCCCAACCAACAGTCACTGGCACCAAAGCATGGGGCTAAAGCACAGTGGCCATGTTGACATAACCTGGAGCCACATAGCGCTCATGCTAAGTAACATTCTCAGGGACCATAGCAAGGGGACAATCCACCATGGCCGTGGGCGCGTAACAAGGGCTCAGGCTGACGACATTCAAACACTCATTCTCAGGGTCCAAAGTAATGAGCAAAACCACCATGGCCAGAGTGGCATAATATGGAGCCAGGTAGTCCTCACTCTGTGCCACATTCTCCAGGATGAAATTGAGGGGCCACAACCCCATGGCCATGGGGGAACAACAACAAGCAACAACCCCCAAATTCTAGGGCAGAAGCCCCATCATGATGGCCATGGGGGCATATATTCGAGCCCAGTCTCCCACACTAAAGCCAGGAGTCATCAGGCACAAAGCGAGGGGCCACGCCAGGACCATCAAAGCCCATCCAGTAGAATGCCAGATACCTCAGGGCACCTTCCACCAGCCCAAGGACCCAGCCCTCAAAGCGACAGGCCCCGGGTTCCAAGTCCTTTCCCTCTCCCGCCAAAACCAGCACCCCAAATGGCAACCCAAGGGGCCGGCGCTCCCAACAAGAGGCCCCGGGTTCCAAGTCCTTTCCCTCTCCCGGCAAGCCTTGCAGCCCAAGGGGCCTGCGCCTCCAAGAAAAGGCCGCGGGTTCCAAGTCCCTTTCCTCTCCCTGTAAACCTGGAACCCCAAGTGGCAAACCAAGCAGCCTGCTCTTCCAACAAGAGGCCCCGGGTTCCCAGCCCTTGTCACATCTCAGATGGTGCTGGCCCCATCACAACAACCCCTAAGGCCTCCAAGGACATCTTTAAGAAGCCCCGAGCCCCGTTGCGCAACCACAGAACCCGTCGCCTTCACCGGTCGAGGGTCTCCTGGCCCTCCTTCCAGGGTGCCCATCCAATATCCATGGGGCCCTAAAGGAGCAACAGCCAGTTATTTCAAACTTTCGCTTTATTTGGATTTATATATGGAGGCAATCCATCACTTTTTAACATTTATCCCGTATTTCAAAATATTTCAAAACAAATGAATAAATTCCAGTTATTCTCACTTCCCTCTCTCCCTTAAATTTAATCTTAAACAGTGTTTATATCGAGCTTCCCATATCCTTCAACCCACTATTTATACCTAGTCTTGATGGTGAAGCCAAAAGGGGTCTTTGTCCCATTAACATCTCTCCTTCCGTTTGAGAGGCTCCTTCTTTCTTTCAATTCAAGAGGCTCCTTTTGTACCATTTAAGAGACCCCCACCTCGACCCTCCCTGACCTCACCTACTTATAGTTCAAAACAAAATTGGTCCTTGAAATATATGTATGTTTATTTAGACACTTAGAGACTTTTAGGTTTAGACATTTAGAATACACTACCTGTTTGCTTGACCAGAGTGTGTGCTGTTCTTTTTCTTCCGTGGAAGGGGAATCTGGGAAGGGTGGTGGGAAAGAGACCATGCCCGTGGGATGGTGCAAGGGCAGCAAGCACAGTGAGATTACTGTCATCCCATCACTGGGTTTCTGCCAGGGATGTTTTGGGTCTAACCTTTGATTCATGGCTGTCACACACCTCTCTTCCCCTCTGCTTCCTAGGATCATCAGCACTTCCCTCTCTAGGAGTTCGGTTGGGTTTGGGCTTAAGACTCACTTTTTCCCGTGTTGGGAGGGGAAGGGAGAAGCAGGTGATGGCCCAGAAGGCAAGCCGCTCCTGTGGCCCAGTGGCCTTTCTGGGCAGCCTGCCTTCCAGAAGGAGCAATTCTGAGAGTTCAGCCTAAGCGCTGCCCTTGTCTTCTGGGCAAAGGCTGCAAAACCTTTCATGGGTCAAGAGGGTGATTGGAGAAAGGCACCCCAGCTTCAAACGTCACCTGCAGAAAGTGAGGCCCGTTTGGCCAAGTCCCAGGGACTGCCCTTTCCCCACAACTCAATGGAGGTCTCAGATGCCTCATCTGGGCCAACACGGATGACAGTGGCGGGATGGGGGCCTCGGAGCTGAAGCCAAGGTTTGCCGGCCACTCTCACAGAACAGCTGAGTCAGTCATGGGTGAGCTGAGCGGAACAAGCAATGACGGGATTTCAACCCATCCCTGCTCAGATTTGGAAGCAGAGGAAGGACAGAAGACTGGGTGGTGAACACAGGTTGAGCCAGCGGGCATAACAGGAACGCAGGGGGGAAAGGTGCCGCCCATCTTCCCTGCAGAGGTGCTGTCAATTTTCTAAAAGTCGCATCATGGTAGTCGGTCAAACACGGAAAGCTTGACTGAAGAGAAAGGCTTTCGCCTGCTTGCAGACGGGCAGGAAAGCTGGACCAGCCTGGCCTCCAGTGGGAGGGACTTCCCGTATCTAGGTGCAGCCACAGCAGAGGCCCTCTCCCGTGTCCCCCTGCCCCAAACACCTCTCAGGGATGTGGGACCCACAGAAAGGTGTCCCTTCCTGTTCTTAAACTCTGGGGGCAACCTTAGAGTGTAAAGGGAGAGGGGCTCTATTTAGAGGGATGGGCAAAAAGGGCACTCATTCAAAGATGAGGATGTACCCATATTATACAGAGAAGAGAGGTGGTTTGAGAGAGGGGTCAGGGAAGGCATTCATGTGAGGATTGAAACCTCCTCTCTCAACAGAGCTGGGGGCCTCAGGCATAGTCTGTCGGCTACTTATCCGGGTGTGCTTTCCACAATATCCAGACAAATCAAAAAGCCTTCACCACCAAGGCCATAGCTAAGGACCCAAACTTTATAGGTTTCATCACCTCAGTCCATTGTTCACCTTAAGGCTATGGATACTGTTTTCTACCTAACAAACACATTCAGGTCATTGTTCATCTTATGAGCCTATTTCAGACAGGATGATGAGATATCAAAGCTGATTATAAGATGGTAACCTTAACACCTGAGTGGGTTCATGCTGAGAGATTTAATTTTTTTAAGGTAGCTTGGACTCAGGCCATTTGCTGCTTAGTAGGTTAAAACCCACCTTTTGAAATACATTTACAAATAGTTTATCCTATATTCTATTCAAGTCATTTCAGAGAGATGGGTCAGGAGGATACTGTGGTCTAGAGGGTAACTAACGGACCAGGAGCCCCTGGGAGGATCCAGGGGCACGAAGGAACCGGAGCAAGATGACTCCCTGGGTCACAGGAGCTCAGGCCAAGTCTGTGGGGAGAAACCGTTCCTATATCGGCCAGCCCTCAGGATCCACAGGGGACAGGAGCTCAGCGCCTGTTGCAGGGATGGGACTGATTCTGTCAGTCCTAGCCTTGCTCCCCCGGGAGCCGATCCTTCACCCACTAGGGTTAGAAAGCACAGGCACTGCCCTGCTCCTAACACATCCTCCGGGCAGCAAATGTCACAGCACTCAACACCTTCGCCTCTCGCCAAAGATATGGAGGCAAATTCTACCTAAATGTTACAAATTGGTTCACTTTGTTGATCTACACATACAAATGAGTACGAGAAATCTTCTGCAAAACCACCAATGACTGTCACTTTCCTTCCTTCCTTCCTTCCTTCCTTCCTTCCTTCCTTCCTTCCTTCCTTCCTTCCTTCCTTCCTTCTCTTTGTTTACTTCCTCCCTCATTTCCTTCCTTCCTTCCTTCCTTCCTTCTCATTATCCACTCCTTCCTTCCTCTCTTCCATCTCTCATCATCCACTCCTTCCTTCCTTCCTTCCTTCCTTCCTTCCTTCCTTCCTTCCTTCCTTCCTTCCTTCCTTCCTTCCTTCCTTCTCTTTGTTTACTTCCTCCCTCATTTCCTTCCTTCCTTCCTACCTTCTCATTATCCACTCCTTCCTTCCTCTCTTCCATCTCTCATCACCCACTCCTTCCTTCCTTCCTTCCTTCCTTCCTTCCTTCCTTCCTTCCTTCCTTCCTTCCTTCCTTCCTTCCTTCCTTCCTTCTTTCCTCATTTCCTTCCTTCCTTCCTTCCTTCCTTCCTTCCTTCCTTCCTTCCTTCCTTCCTTCCTTCCTTCCTTCCTTCCTTCCTTCCTTCCTTCCTTCCTTCCTTCCTTCCTTGTTTTTCCCCTCTTGTTTCTGCTGCAAGGCCCCTCTCAGTAGGTTCTGAGCAGGGAAGAATTTAGTGCTGCAACCCTTCTCCTGGTTCTCCTCACTTCTGCAGACTGCAGCTAGCCTCTTTTTCAGAAGATTCCCATTAATTTCCAGTTAGTACCAGGCCCCTTAGAGTTGGGAGGAGGGAGCTGTGGAAGAGATGCTCCAGCTGGCTAAGAGTTTCTGCAAAGCTTCATCCAGGCCACCCATTTCACAGAAAGGGCTTTGAAGACGAGACTTCTGGGACCAATCCAGGGAAGCTTCAGGCTCCCTTAGCACCAAAGAGGAAGACTCAGGGGAAAGAGAGGGAGGATGCGGGTCCCATCCAGAAGAGGTCCTTCGTCAGGATTTCCTGGGACACGTGGACCATCCCCACCTGCAATGTCTTGCTTCCAACAGATGAAAGATTGGATATATGTTTTATTTCTCTTTTTGGGCTCCATACAAAAGAGAAAACAAAGGTATTCCGATCTCATTCGTGTCAGTCCTTGCCGTTGGGTTGTCCTGAATGGTTCTCAGAGGATCCAGAAGCTCCAA
>JAPFRF010000014.1:24903216-24914793 GCA_029282475.1 Phrynocephalus forsythii
GTTGGGGGGGTGGGGGCCCGGGCCCCAGGCGCTGGGATGAAACAGATTTTCTGGATCCTTTTTCAATCGGGTTTTCGGGCCCGGGGTTTCGGGAACAGAGACTGCCTTGGTCCCCCGGGGTCGATGACCTTTGCCGGGAGGGGGGGGATTGAACCCTGTTTGATACCCCCTAAACCTCTCGGTGGCTTTGACACCCCGAATGGTGCCCTTTCTGGATGGGCGGGCCCGGGTTTGGGAATTGGAGGCACCATTTGGGGGGTTTCCCAACCCCTTCCTGGCTGACCGTGTCCAGAAGGGGGGCGGGGGGATAGTACTCTGCTCCATGGCGTTTACGCCATGGGGGCCCCCCGGACTCAATACTACCCCCATGCTTTTTAAATCTACAGGGAAACCGCTGGGAAAATTAATGGGAGGTTTGGGCTGAGGAGTCAGCAATATGCTGATGATACTCAGCCTACCTCCTTCTCCACCAATCCGGGTAAAGGCGGTTTCTGTTCTGAACTTGTGTCTGGCCCGATAATGGACGGGATGAGGGTTAAAAAATTTGGGAAACTCAATCCAGAAAAAGGCGGAAGTGCTGTTGTGGGTGCTCGTCCGACAGGCAAAGAGGGCCATTTCCCTGTCCGGGTTTTGGGGGTTGCCCCCCCCTGGAGAAGGGCCCGTGGCGGGGTTGGATCCCGGCCCCAACCCCTGGAAGCCCAGGGGGACTGGTGGCCGGGGGTTTCCCTTTGGGCTCCAGCTGGGGGTATATCCAGCGGGCCCCCCTACCTAGATGAACGGGGGCCTTAGGGCGTTCCATCCCTGAAAACCCGTTGATTTTTGAAACCGTTTTCGTGGGGCTGCCTTTAAAGACGGTTCGCGTTGCAGCGGGTTCAGAATCGTGCTCCCGGCTGGTGAGTGGTGGGGGCCACCAAGGAACACATCCCCCGATTCTTTTTTCCCTTCACGGGTTACCAGTTGCCCCCGGGGCCCAATTCAAAGTGCTTGTTTTGACATATAAAGCCCAAAGGGCTTGGGACCTAGATACCTGGGACCGCCCCTTCCATATGAACCTACCCAGAAACCAAGATCTAGTCAGGGGCCCCCTTTGGAGCCACCCCCCCTTAAGGAGGTAAAGGGGGATGGTTTGAAAGGGAATAGGGTTTTTTCAGAAACCCCCCCCAGACTTTGGAATGCCCCCCCAAAATTTAAGGACTGCCTGGCCCCGGGCGTTGATTTTTTGGGTGCCAGGAAAAAACCTTTCCCCCTTTTTAAAATTTTTTTAAACTAATGTTTGGGGGGGACCTGATGGAAATTTTTTAAGTGGTGTGTTTTTTAATGTACTGTATTTATTGTATTTTTTGGGTTTTTTATTTTCAATTTTATTGTATTTTGATTTTTTAATTGTTTTGATTGTGAGCCCCCGGAGACCCTTTGGGGTAGTGGGCGGCCCCTATATAAATAAATAAAAAAATAAATAAATAAATAAATAAATAAATAAATAAAAAATAAAATTATTATTATTATTATTATTATTTTTACCTATTATTATTTTTAAATTTTTTTGGGGGACCTCAACACCCCATCCCGACTACCAACTGGAGCAGCTCAGGATTTCTGGCCACCAGGACAACCAGGGGGGGGCTGTCTAAAACATGTCATCGGCCCAACAACATGAGAAGGGATACCCTGGGCCCAGTATTCCAACGGGACTGGGGGATGGTGGTTTGGATGTGGAGGGGTTGGCTTTGACTCCATTGTATGGTCAGACCACTTCCTGGTCAAGTTTAGGCTATTAGCTACTCCAACCCTCTGCATAATAATAAAAAATAATAATAATAATTTAAAAATAATAATAATAATAATAATAAAAATAATAATAAAGAAATTGGAGTGGACAAAATCACCATGGGGCAGATGCAAAACCATCTTACTGGGATCTGTTGCATATAATTGGGCCAAAATCACTGAGTCCCAAAAACTTGGGGAAACCCTTAAAATAGTGATTGGTTTTTAAAAACCAAACGAGATAACTGTTTGGGTTAAAAAATAATAATAAAAAACTTTTTTTTGCCCCCCTGGCCCTGCTAATAAAAAAAAATAAATAAATAAATAAATAAATAAATAAATAAAATAAATCTGAAAGAACAATTTTCTTTATTTTGCTTTTTTAAAAAACATTGTTCAGTTTTCAAATTTTTTGCATTCTAATAGGGGAAAACCATAGGGGGGTGAAGGGGATGGGCATTAAACGACCATTTTTTATTATTTTTCTCCCTTATTAAATTCCCTTTATGTAACGGTCAATAACAAAATGTTTCAAAAAGGGCAGGCTCAAAACCCAAAAAGAACCAAGAAATTTTCTTTGGGTTCATTTCTGTTCGGCGCCGTGCCCGCACATTTAAAATGGGCAGCGGAGGAGGGGAGGGGCACCCCGCCTTTTCTAGCCATCCCAAAGGGAATGACAGCCCACTGGGCTGTCTTTTAACCCAAGGGGGGGGGCGGGAAGGAGGCTGGGCCTGGTGGAGCCTCTTTGCCCCCCCCCCGCCTGAGCCGTGCAGACTTTCCCGGTCCCCAAAAGAAGGGGGCGGGACCCACCCCCTTATGGCCCGGGCCCTCGGGATCTTGGCCACATGGTAAACGGCGAGGGGTGCAGCGGGCCTGGAAGCCAGAGGGGGGGCATCGGGGGGCACGGAGGGGAGGGGCACCCCCACAGGGCCCCGCTCTAAACTGGGGGGTGCGGGGTGGGGGTTTTTGCTGGGGCGGTGGCCCCCGGGGGGCAGGGATCCCGGGGGAAGGGGGGCCCCAGTTGGGGTGGCACTGGGGCGGAACTCCGGGGGTGCGCCCAAGGGGGAAGGCGGGCGGCGTGGCAGATCGGTCCTTGGGGGGGGGGCCCCAAAGGGAGGGTGGCCCGGTGGTGCTCTGGGGGGGCCTTTTGGGGGGGTGGTGTTTGGGAGCAGAACCTGGCTCTGGGAGTACCCCCGGGCTGGGGGCGGCTCTCCCAGGAGGCTTCCCCGGCCTCAGGAGGGCCCCGGGGCCCGCGGGAACACCCTCCCAGCCCGCATGCCCCCGGGCCCCGGTGGCGCCTGGCCCTGGGGGGGCTCCCTGTGGCCGAAACCCGGGCCCCCGGAAAAATGAAGAAAGGGAAAGGGGCCCCATCCCCCTGAAAAATGGAAACAGAATGAAGTGGACCCCGGGGCCCCCGAATAACGCCCATGAAACGCCTTTTTGGGCATTTCTTGCCCATCTCTAGTGGGTGATTTTGGCCTTGGTCTCCATTTTTCCCCCTTTAAAAAAAATGTTCAACCCAATATTTTTGCAATAATTGTTTAATTTTTCCCCCACCCCCCCCCCGTAAATGCAAGTTTTTCCCAGGCTAATGGTAGCAAAAAAGGGCCGATGGAGATTATGTTGCCAACATTGCTAAAAGAAGTTCTCTAACCATTCTTAAATATCTCAAGACAGCTGGCGGCCAATATTTTCCCTTAGCACTTAAATTATTCCAAGCCAAGTAAATTTCCCAACTTCTATATGGTGCCCAAAAGGGCCCCCTTTTCCAAACGCTCCACGGGAAACGGGTACAATCCAAATTTGTAAGATCGGCCTTAAAAAATTTTCCCCCAAAATGTGCCCCAAAATTTTACTCTCCGATTAGAGTTGGGCCCCTCATGAAAGGGGGAGGCTATAGCTTGGGTGGCTATTCTTACCTATTGGATTGGGACTGCATTTTTCCTAAGGGTTTAGCCCCCTTTTTAAAGAAAAGATGACTTTAAACCCAAATGGGAAGGGGCTATAATATCTAAAATCCTACCCCTTAGGTCTGCCCCAAGACATCCTTTTACCATGAAAATGATCAGGCCAAAGCAGTTATTAAGCAGCGTTTACCGACCAAAACGACAACGGGATCTAGCTAGCCCCCCTGCCTTTATTGTTAATGTCTCCTGCAGGTACTATTTTTCCCCAAATGAGATATTTAAACCAAGCGAGATCCCCCACCCCCCGGAGGGCCCCCTTTGGGCCCCGGAATGTCATGCCCCCTTCTGCTGTTTTTTTTGGGGGATGATTGGGAGATCTCCTATTCGGAGGGCTTTTCCCTGTGACTCTGGCGATATTGAGTAAACAGAACATGTCTTTTTCCCTGTTCCTTTTATAAAGAAAAGGGGCTAAGCTTAACATAATCTATAAATATCCAGGACGCTCTGGTCATTTTATACTCAATTACTTCTATCAGATATAATTTTCTATAAATATAATGTGGCCCGGGTTCTGCGCCGGGGATCAAAAACCTCCCGGGCAATGACCAGCGTAAAAATTAACTAAAAGTACCACTTATGATACATAGCTCCCAAGTATCAAAACTCTTTATTAACAAACAAAAGTGGGATGTCTTATTTTATGGAAAGGGATGTATATACAGTATGTACCCCTGATGTCTTTTGTATATTCTATCTTGATCTTCCTCTATGGCTCTTTTACATCACTAATTCCTCAGATACTAATTTTAAAGGGATAGCTTTCGTGTGGTCAGGGAAAGGGTTTTTTAAAATTTTTATATTATATTATATATTTTATATATAATATATTTTATATTCTATATTTTTTTATCTTTATATCTTTTTCTATTTTACTACTATTTTTTATATCTTTTCCTATTGCTGGTCACTGACCCTAAAAGTTTGTTGATTGATTGATTGCAAGTTGTTGAAAAATTGTATTTAAAGTTCTTTAACCTCCTTTTTAAAATCATTTTACTTTTGTTTTTTTGTCTTTTGAATAAAAATGCTAAGCATTTTCAGTCCTACATCAAGGCTTTTTTTTTCTTTTGACCACAGGAATCCTTTCACAGTTATTCTGCTTTTCCCCTCAATTTTTGTTTTTCTAACATTAATTGGTTCTTTTTTCAATATTTTTAAATCCTTCAGATAATTTAAATTTTAATGATATGTTAGCACTATTCTTTTTTTGTTGCCTTTTAGCTTTACTTAAAAATTTTATACCAATTTTTAATAATTCAATAATCCACCATAGTCTTCTCCTAGTTTCTCCCAAAAAAGAATAAACATCTGCATCTTTTTCTTCTTGTTGTATAGTTATTTGAATTCTTTTGTCCCCCTGGTGATATCCATAAAAAAATAGTCTGTCAGCAAATTGCTGGCTTTTCCGAGTTCTGTGAGCAACTTTTTCCCGCTTCATTTTTTAAAAGCCCAGGCCCCCTTCTCCCGATGTTCCTTTGGGTTTATTTCCCAATTTTCTATTCTTGTCACTTATGATTATCTGCAATCCTGTTGTTTGGGAGGGGGCTCAGAATGTATGGCTTTGCAATCAGGGAGGAAGAGATGGCATGCAGAGGAGAGAAAGGGAAAAAGGGGAAATTTTTACCCCTATTAACGTTAATTAATTAATTAACTGGTGGGGGAAAAAGGGGGATCATTTTTAGGGTCTGAAAAAAGGAAAACAAGACCCTTATTTTGGCATTGAAAAGGGAATGGTTCCCGCCAGCTTACAAGAAAAAAGAAAGAAAGAAAAAAAGAAAGAAAGAAAGAAAGAAAGAAAAAAAGAAAGAAAAAAAGAAAAAAAGACTTTGAATGGGAAAAGGGCTACAAGCATTTTTCCCGCTATTGTTGAACTTTAGTCCTTCCAGAATATAAAATCCACATTATATCTTTGAAAGTGAAGAAAAGTGTTTTAGCAAAACCACCTGAAAAGGAAAAATCATCCATCATAGAAACTGAAAAAGTTCTTTCTGCTCGGGGGGTCAAGGAGCAAAAGTTATTAGCACCTGCATGATGGGGAGTGCTTCTGTGTTGCTCATCGGGAAAAGTCATGTTTTTTTCCCGGAGGGGAGTAAAAATGAACTCTCTAGCCTCATCTACCCGAGCCCTTTGGGGCTCGGCAAGGGATAAAAGGGGAAGAGAAGCACTAAAGAGAGACAAAGCCATCAGACACCCAGTGCCCAGAGGGTGGTTTTGTTTTGTTTTTCCGGGGACAGCTGTTTATCCCCAGAGGGTGTTTTCCTCTTACTCTCTCGTATGGTTTACAAAGTTCCCCTTGCCCCTTTTTTCTTGTGATCGCCCATATTCCCGGGAGGCTGGGGCCCTTTCCCACTCATGCAGAGGCCCCCCCCGCCCCCTCCTTTGATGGCTGGCTGCCGAGTGTGGAACGGTTGAAAAGTGAAAATTGTTGTGTATTGATCTATAATTTCTTTTGGGAAGTAACTGCCCCCCTGTTAAAAAGGGAACAGGCCTTTTGGGGTTGGGTTTTTATAGGGGTTGCTTTTAAAGATTTTCCCAAATCCTATTTGGGTTTCCCACCAAAGGCAGCCTTGTGATTGGTTGAAATTTTTCCCCTCCAAAATGTATCTTTTCCTAGCCAGTCCTGGCCCCTATAAATGAAACCCCTCCTCCCCCCAGTCCCCAGTCTTGTCTCCCCCTGTTTAAAAGGCTGTTCACTGAAGCTGTCCCCAGCCTGCTTTGTCTCTGAGCTGAAATCACTGCTGGACCCACTAACCCCACGCTACAATACTGGCAACGGGATGGGATCCGGAACAGTGGCAGAGGCTCATCACGCTGACTCAGGGGCCCAGATTGCAGCAGAGACAAGACTCACCTGCTGGCTAAAAGGGCGACCCTCCCCCGCCGGGAGAAGGGAAAAGCCCCACGGGTCTTGAGCCCTTCCGGGTCCGAGCCTCACACTTGGGAGGACTATGTTGAGCTTTTCGAGTTCTTGCGGTGGCTCAAGGAATCACAGATGCCAGAAAAAAGAAGGGCCACTTTCCCTGGGGCGGGGGGGGGAGACCTTCATTTTGGGCCCAAAGGCACTGCTCCCCCCAGCAAAGCGGGAGGGGAGACAGCATCACAGACATTTTCCCCCCGGCCCGACAAGCCACTTGGCCCCAAACCCAGAACCCAGATGGCCTGGCGGAAGGAGTTTCCCGAAAAGGCAGCAAGCCGGAGAATCTGGGGGCTGCATTCCTGGCAGGACCCCGGGCTTTCCCGCACTGTACTTCCCAAAACTAGGAAAACACTCTATTGAATCAATTTGTTGGGGGGCCTTCGCAAAAAAGCCCAAAAGGGGCATTGTGGGAAAGGAAGATGTCACTTCCCTTTTCCTCCGCCTTTTTAAAGGGGGCCCCTGCCCCAGATAATTATAGGGAGGAAGGAAGGGTCAATGCCAGTGGCAAGACCCGGCTTTTTTGGGTGAGGCTGCCCCCTGCCATGGATGAGCCCAAGGTAGTCCCAAACCAGAACCC
This sequence comes from Phrynocephalus forsythii, assembly GCA_029282475.1. Lineage (NCBI taxonomy): Eukaryota > Metazoa > Chordata > Lepidosauria > Squamata > Agamidae > Phrynocephalus > Phrynocephalus forsythii. The sequence continues at coordinate 24,910,445 of JAPFRF010000014.1, forward strand.
AGTCCGGGGGGTGCCGGCGTGTCAGGGGAATGCCGCCCCAAAGATCGCCGAGGGCGCAAGGCTGTGGCGAACACCATGGTGGAAGAGCTGCCGCTTGATACTCGTGCAGGGCCTTAAGAAAAGGAAAATCGGCCGGGGCTGTCGGTCAGTGGCAGCTGCAACAACGGAATCACCTGAAACCAAGCGGTCACAGATCATCCACCACGACTCATCTCCCGGACGACGTAAATTTTCTCACATAGATCCCGGGTGATCGGGAGTTTTGGGGCGGGCAAACCATCCATCAGGTGAAGATCGGGGTCGACCGGGCAACATGGAGGTGGATTCGGGTCTGGGTTCCCATTGTCTCAGACCAGACTGCAAGGGGCTCTTTCCGGGGGTAAGTTCCCCCCCTGGGAAACCCTTCCCCGCAACCTTGAAATCATACATGGCGGGCCGCATCCACATTCCCCCGGGGGTGTGTGGGGGACAATTCCGGGAGAAACAGGCCGTGCTTAAATTGGTGATTGCACCGGGGAGTCCCCCAGTCTTTTGGGTACTGACTGGTTTCCCGCCTTGGGGCCAGGGATATCAGGGGTCAACTCAGTCCAAACTTCCCCAGAGTTGGGCGAGGTATTAGGGCCAAAAATTTGCTGAACCTTCAATGGAAAGCTGGGTTTTTTTAAAAGGGGCCCCCAATTGACGGAAATGGACCCCGGGTGGCTCCCAAACCGACCGCCAAGGGGATGCCTTTTCACTGCAACCCAAAAATTTAGGTGGAACTGGACAAATTGGTTTAAAAAAGAGTTCTTTCACCTGTGGACTCTTCTAAGTGGGGGACTCCTATCGTCACACCCCCTTTAAGGGGGGAAAAGGGGAAAGAGAAGATTTGTGCAGACCACAAATGGCTATCAACAAGGCACTAGGGGGAAAATTTATACCCCACCTTTGGGCGTTCACAGCTGTTGGCAAAATTTGGGTGGGGGGAAAATTTTTCGCCAAACTTGATCTTGCCGCTTACCAACAGCTGCCAGTGACTCCTTAAACTGTGGAAGCACAAAAAATCGTAATGCACAAAGGGGGTTTCAGGTGAACAGGTTACAGTTTGGAATTTGTGTGGCTCCAGAAATTTTTTAAAAGGGGTAATGGGTCCTGTTAAAGGTCTGCCAGGGGTCTCCATTTTTTATGATGTTCTATTTCTGGAAAAGACCCCAGGGAAATAGCGGGGGATCCTGCTGTGTTACTTAAATTTAAGGAGGTGGGGCTGCAGCTAAAAAAAGGGAAAAAAGCAGTTTTGGGGGGCCATCTGTTGATTTCTTGGGGTTTTAAAAATTTATGCAATGGGGATCCCCCCCCACTGACTCCTAAAATTAAAACCATTACTGAGGCTCCACGCCCCGGAAAAAGAGGAGGGTTTCAGTCATTCCTGGGACTTATTAACTTTTACCATTCATTCCTACCTCCAGAAAGCTTCAATAGCTGAACCACAAACTATTGAAGAAAAGAGTGTGTGGCGTTGGGCTCAGGCAACAGCAGAAGGCTTTTGACACCTTGCGGGGCATGCTGACTAGCAGGAGCGTCCTGTTTCATTATGACGAGTCGAAACCTCTTGTTCTGGCATGTGATGCTTCTCAGTATGGGCTGGGAGCCGTGCTGAGCCATAGGGAAGCGGATGGGTCAGGAAAAGCCCATCTCGCTCTATTCTCGCACGCTGTCGCCAACGGAGCACTGCCCGACAAATTGGACAAGGAAGCCCTGGCAATAGTGGCAGGGATTAAAAAGTTTCATGACTATTTATACGGTCGCCACTTCTTCCTTGAAACTGACCACAAGCCTCTGTTAAAATTGTTCCACCAAACAAACAGACGCCGCAGATTCTCTCCCCCAGAATGCTGCGATGGTCTATATTCCTGAATGGGAGTTCCAGTACACCCTGACCCACATGTTCCAGGAAAAGGCTGTGCCATGCTGATGCATTAAGTCGCTTGCCCCTTCCCTGGTGTGTGCGATGCAGATCCTGCCCCAGCTGAATGAGTGATGATGCTGGAACACTTCCGGGGCCCTGTAACGGCCACTGAAATAGCTGAGAGAACAAGGAAAGATCCTGCCTCTCCTGTGTGCTCACTTGGGTGGGGAGTGGGGATAACAGGTCGCCCGCATGAAGAAAAATTTAGACCACGCAACAAGGCAACATGAGCTATCCCAGATAAGGGCTGTCTCCCTATGGGGAGAATAGGGTAATCATCCCAGCACCACTGGAGAAACAGGTTCTGGATACACTGCACTTGGGGCATCCGGGAATGGTCAGGATGGAAGTCGCTTGCCCGATGCTATGTATGGTGGCCTGGGATGGACTAAGAGGTTGAACGATGGGTACGGAGCACATTCAAGACATGTCGGGAAGTATGCCCAGAAGTGGCCAGAGCACCAGTCTCATTGGAAGGGAGCAGACCCGACTCCCTGGAGCCGCTGCACTTAGATTTTGCTGGGCCATTCCCAAGGAAAGGTTTTCTTGGTTATCATTGATGCATATTCTAAATGGTTAGAGGTTGCTATGGTTCCTAGCATGTCATCAGCTGCAGTCATCAAGGTGCTGAGACAGCTGTTTGCAACCCATGGGTTGTCTCCGAGACCATTGTCTCAGACAATGAGCAGCCTTTGTATCCCAAGAATTCAGGGCATTTCTGGCTGATAATTTGATAAGAGGGGTCACCTCAGCTCCTTTCCATCCCTCATCCAATGGGCAGGCTGGAGCGCATGGGTGCAGACAGCCAAAGGATCTCTGCACGCTTGATGGAGTGTGACTGGTCAATGCGCACAGTTCGAATGTTGTTCTTGCAGCATGCAACGTCGTACTACTACGGGCAAGTCGCCAGCAGAGCTGCTTCTAGGTAGAAGACTGGTGATGGTGCTGGGATCATGTCCACCCAGACAAAATGCCAAACCGCAAGGCCAGAGCACCTCCACAGGCAGAGAGCGAATTTCACAAGGTATTTTGCTCCTGAAGATTTGGTCTGGGTGAGGAATTATACAGAGGTCCCCTGTGGGTGCCAGGGGTGATTACCAGAGCGTCTGGGCCAGTCTCTTATTACGTGACCATTGAAGATGGCAGGGTCTGGCGTAGGCATGTGGACCAACTGAGGGCATAGAGCGCCCCAGCAGTTGGTACTGGTGTGGGTGAATTGCAGCCTGAGAGTGACACTACTCCCCATTAATGAGTCCCAGCTGCAAGACCAGAGCTGAGATGCCCCAGGAATGCAGGTACCAGTGGCGCCAGCAAATGAATCTACTCCTGCAACCTTTGAGGAAGCTGAGAACAGATCAGGACACTTGAGCTGTCTGAAACCCCCACTGTGTCAGATGAAACGATTACAGTAGACTCTCCACCACAGACACTGCCTGCTGAAACCTCCCTGCAACACCCGTAGGTCAGGAGGATCAACTAGAAGTCACAGGCCCCACACATCTAAAGGATTACGTGTACAAAGACGCACCGGGGCGGAGGGAGGTTGTGTATTGATCTGTAATTGCTGGCTGAAGTAACTGCCTCCCTGTTCAAAAGGGAACAGGCCTATTGCTGATTATTATAGTTGCTGCATTTGGATCTTCAACCTATTGGTTCCCACCAAAAGGCAGCCTTGTGATTGGTTGTAATTGTTCCCTCTCCAAAAATGTATCTTTTCCTAGCCAGTCCTGGCCCCTATAAATGCAACCTCCTCTCCCCAGTCCTAGTCTTGTCTCTCCCTGATTAAAGAGCTGTTCACTCAGAAGCTGTCTCCAGCCTGCTTTGTCTCTGAGCTGAAAATCACTGCTGAATCACTAACCCCACGCTACCATAAAAATTGTTGCGTTTTTAGGTGTGTATATAACTTCAAGCTGCGCCGTGTGCAGTGCATAACCATGGAGGGGAAGGCAACCTGATGTTCTCCAGCGAGAAATCTAACTAGGCCAATACAACTGGATGCAAAAAGTTAGAGGGAGACCAAGGTTTTTCTGTTGGAGAAGGCAAACCCACCCATTGGTATTGGGTGTTATGTAACAATGGGGCAACAGACAGACAGACAGACAGACAGACAGACAGACAGACAGACAGACAGATGATAGATAGATAGATAGATAGATAGATAGATAGATAGATAGAGGATAGATAGAAGCAAAATGTTTATTTCATTAGCTCACAAACAACATCTAACAATGAAATGAATTAAAATTTGTTTCATGCCCTTCTCTGTTCTCATTTATTTAAAAGATTCCACCTGTAGCCGGTAAGTGATATTTGAACTTTCATCTTCCGAAATACCATTAATTTAACAAAACTACTCCCCATGGAGAGGATAAATGATAACTAATTTGTGCCACATGAGGCCAGT
>JAPFRF010000014.1:24914893-24929457 GCA_029282475.1 Phrynocephalus forsythii
TTGTCAAAATATTAAGTAGTCAAATCAAAATATAACAACTATAACAATAGTCATGGTAAAATTAAAAGATAGATTCTCGTGAACTTTGTTTTATTAGACAACTCAATCTTATGGAAACTTTTAACTTAGATATTTATATATTTCAATATTTTAAAGTTTATTAGAACCTTCATTTTTTCAATTTAAATTTTCTTTGTAAAACTTCTAGTGACTGTGTTGGGGGCTAGGGGTTGTGGGGCATTCCCAAATGTATAGTGGGGATAGTGGGTAGGTCAGGCATGCACACCAACCTGAGGCATAGTTTAACTCCTGCTTGCGTGCTTGTCCTTGTTCTAAGTTTAACTTGGGTCTAAGCCCAAATTCCACATCATAGTAGCTAATGGAGTACCCATCCTTGCATTAGGCCACCCGTATGCTGAAAATAGCTGGACTCCATTTAGCTTCGTTTTGCACGCTAGTCTTAGCATTGGGATGCGAGATGTTTTAGAACTGTTCCAAGTTTCTCTGCTCTTGTCTCTTCGCTCCCCGGCTAAATGTTTAGAGTCGCTTCATGCTTTGGTTCCTTCACTGGTTAGCTCCATACTTGGGAGTTTGGCTCCGTTCCTTCATTCAGTGGCACAAGGCTTTGAAATTTGGGTTCTGCTATACTATCCTTGGGATACGTGGCATATGGCATGTGACATATGGGTACATAGAGAGTTTTAGGTTCCGTTTCGTGGTTATCCTATGGTGAATCACCGTAAGATAAAAAAGGTAAGAATCAAATGCTACATTTGGTATCAAAAGGATACGTCTCAACAAGTACTATCCTATAAGATTGGGCAAATAGTCTCATTGCATATGCAAGATGAAAACGATGATATAAGTGGGTACATGTTTTTAAGTGTTATGACTTTGCATTCATTCCTTGGGTATGGATTTGGTTACCTTTTATATCATATTGTATGAATTTGCTCTTGGGCTCATAAAATGGATATGAGATGTTCCGTTGGTACGAGTTTGCACTTGGGGCTCATGAGTGAGGCACATTAGCAACTCAAAGTTATATTTGAGTTAACAAGATGGATTTAAAGTGTACCATTTTGCACAAGTTTGCATTTGGCTCGTGAGTGAGACATTAGCAACTTAAAGTTACAATTTTTCTTAGACCTTTTCAATAGCTGATCAATAATCATTTTGTTGTTAAAACCATTTTGTTTTCAAAAGCCATTACTAACTAGTGAAAGGGTTAGAGTTGATTTTGGTTAGTTTAGACCTTAATAAATAGTTTATATGATACGCACTGAAAGGGATACTGACCGTTGAGACTAAGGTAATTGAGTTGGATAAAGTTTGAAGTTAATGTAGAAAAGTGGCTATTACACTTTTCTAAGAAGGGCACTCTTGTGCCTTTCTTCTTGTTATGTTTAGTGGTAGGTTACACTTTGCATTTTGTTAAACTTTATGAGAGTAGTGAACTCTCACCATCCTGATTTGGTTTTAGTAGCTTTGTGCTTTGGTTGAGGATGGTGATGTCCAACTTAGTTATTTGTAGTTGAAATGTTGGTACCCATATTATGGTTTTTGTCTATAAAGAGGTTGTGTACGATATAAATCCATCTCATGGTCTTTACTTTAGTTTCAACGAAGTGTTGATTGTACATAACTAACCTCTTCAAGGCATGCTGGAAAGCTGTTGGCTAAACACATTAGTGAGCTTATTGGAGTTGAGTTGGATTCAAGTGGTTATTTAATTTGTGCTTGTCCATGAACCTTTATTTCGTACTTAGGTATTACATTCATGTTAGACAAATGACTCAATGATGTGAGTTTAGTGTATAGATCTTATAAAAGCAAGTTAAAAGAGTGATTGTTAGGCTAGTTTGCAATTAGTGATTGCTGGTAGACTTTGTTGAGGATCATTGACACTTGCTTCGCTGATAAAGATTTAGTAGTGATGGGTTTGCTTTATCAAATGGTGTTGTAGAGATCGTGTCATAGGGTTGCATAGTTTTTCTATGTTGATATATTGATTCCACCTTTCTCAATATTATTTGGTTGTGTTTAGTCTGAGTGTTAGATTACAATGGAGTCTTGGACACAAAGGATTCACTTCTTGATGAGGTGTTACCTGTAACTAAGTATTATTGAAGAATTGATCTAAAATATTGAGTAAGGTATCTTGACTTTAGTTAGTTTGGTTGCTAAAGAGTTTGGGTGGTAATTCACTCTTGTTTTCTATTAGCTTTGTTATGGTATTGATGGCGTTGAAATGATGCTTTGTTATTGACATTATTGAAGTTGAGATTCAAGTGAAATGAAATGTCTCTCCTTAAGATTGATAATAAGTTTCATTAGTCTTGATGCAAATAATCTTGGTGTAGCTTTATATTATTGATGTTCGTGCATTTGCTAATTAACAACTATGTTGGCATTCAAATGAGTTAAGTGGCAAGTTGAGTTAGTTGTTTAGTAAAGGTTGAGCTTTAGCTTTTCCTTAAAAAGTGATTTAGTCATGGACTATACTAGCTTTACGAGAGGAAGAGTTAGTGATTGATAAAGTGAGTTATATCTTACTATAAATGGATTCATAGAGGATTGGTTCGGTAGTCACTTATTGAGTATATTTTTGTTATGCTTAGCTTTTGGATTGATGCAGAAATGCTCTTCATTAACTTTTTGGCATTTTGAAGTTTAACTTATGGATGTTGACTAGTCACATCACTCACTTCTTTGTCAATGTTCCTTATGTCATTAAAAAAGGCATAACCGTGTAAACAACTCTAATTGCCTATTTAGAGTAGTCTATCTAAACCTTACCAATAGGTTTTGCTTTTTGCTCAAGAGAGTTGGGGCCTTTGGCTTCTCTCTATGTCCTTACGAGCAAGAGCGTATCACATTTTTTGTAAGCTGGGTGACACCCAAAGTAACAAGGTGGCTAACTCCATTAGTCTTTATTAATGATGGCCAGAAGATGTCTGAGTTGGTAGCGCATTTACGTTAGACAAAGAGGTTACCCCTAACTTATTTAAGTTAGTGCATTTCTTACAAAGTGTGAATACCGTGAACCTTTTTTAGAGTTGTTTCCTTGCCGGTTAGGTTGGGGTCAAGCATGGCTAGCCAACATGAGGCATAGTCCAAACTCCCTGCTTGCATATTTGTCCTTATTCTGCATCTAGCTTGGGTCTAGCCCCAAATTCCACACCATGTTAGTTGGTGGAGTACCCATGTCCTCGTATTAAACCACCAATATATTGAAATAATGCTAGATTTTGTTTGGCTCTGTTTTGCATACTAGTCCTAGCATTAGGATGTAGGATGTTCTAAGACTATTCCAAGTTACTCCTGTACTCCTGTCCTTTCACTCTTTGGGCTGAATACTCAAAGTCATTTCGTGCTCTAATTCCTTCCCTCCTTGGTTCCATACTTGGGAGTTTGGCTCCATTCCTTCATTCAGTGGCCCAAGGCTTTGAAACTTAAATTTTTCTCCACTATCCTTGGGACACGTGGCATGTGGCACATGAAGGGTTTAAGTACCATGTTGTAGTTATTATATGGTGAATCACTATAGGATAAAAGGTAAAAACCACATGCATTACACTCTACCCTACTTTGGCTTTCACCCTAGTCCTAAAGTTACTCTCATGAAAACTTACTAATAGATGGCACTAGATTGTCAATTTGGACATAGGAATAACACCATTGTGATCTCTACATTCTGTAGATATGCTCAACTAGTAAATTTAGATACTTTTAATAAATAGTAAATAGGAGCAAATGGAATTAATAAATGGGGCATAATAGCGAGGGTGTTTGGTAGATACAATAAACTATTATTTAGCAAGTATTGAGGGATCAAGCTTATTATTGCAACAATAGGTTTCTAGCAAGTGCAAGCTAATAATATAAATTTTTCATCATTGTATAAGTATATTTGACAAAATAACAATTTAGGATTTCCTTCCTTAGTGCCCTTTCAGTCTAAGTGCACATGTGATAATTGGTTTCTCAACTAGCTCAAGCGAAGATTGATGATAAGTCAATAATACTAACTTTTTGTTGTTATGGTAGTAAGGAAAGAACTCACTCGATATATAACTCTTGATACCCATAGTCATATTTACAACACTTTTCCCCTTAGAGAAGGTCAACATCCTTGTCGATGCATACTCTAATCTAGACTACCACCAAGAAAAAACAACTCTAAAAAAATTCACAGTATTCATACTTTATAAGAAATACACCAACTTAAATGAGTTAAGGGGCAATCTTTCTATTTACGCAAATATGCTATAGCTTAAACACTTTTCAGCCGTCACTGACAAGGAAATGATCAACAAAGTTAATCACCCTTACTACTACCTAGGTATCACTCAGCTTACAAAAGATGATATGCCTTTGCTTGCAAGTGACAGAGAGAGAGAAGCCAAAAAGGCCCCAACCCTCATAAGTAAATAAACCAAACCTAAATTTATTCTATTAAAAGTGCATGACTATATAAACAATTCTAATAGCCTATTTATAGTATAGTAATCTATTTTAGGAACATCATCTTATAAACTTAACTCACTTCATAATAAGAGCAATAAGATTCATCAATAATCAATATAATTCTAATTTAAATCCAACAAAGATCTAGGACTCTTTTCAATCACTAACTCTTGCTAAACTAGCATAGTCCATGACTAAAATCACTTTTCAAGAAAAGAAAAAGCTCAACCCCTACTGAACAATCTCAACTAGAATATAATTAACCCAACTTTTGCTACTTAGTTTGTTTGAATACTAATACAGTTGCTAACTAGCAAGTGTATAAATGCCAATGATATAAAAGTATAGCAACTATCAATACATTTCAAGGAGAAGTCTCTAAATATCTAAGGTTTTAAAGAAGAGGTATTTTTAATAGTGATATTTTTCTTAAAAATAACTTTATTTCAGAAATAAAATTCATAAGATTCTATATATTTATAATTAACTACAAAGTATATATTTATAAATAAGTATTATTAATCTAAGAATTTAGATATATTCATATTTTGTTTTTGGAACACAATGAGTTTTGAAGATGTTATATGTATTTTTTTGTTCAAAATTCAAGATTCTCTTTTGAAAATAAAACATATTTAATTTAAAATATTTTAACTGTGAAATAAATTTTATTTAAATATCCTAATATCAATGACTAGATAATTTATAGTCCTAAAATTTTAATTAACTTTATTAGAGCACAAGTTCTCTACCTATATTATCATTTCTAAAAGGCATGCTTCTCACTTATTGTGATTAGGAAGAATATAAGTTCTTCATTTGAGTTTTTTATCATACTAAATATGCATAATATATAAAATTATCTTCTATATATTTTTCTAAACTAACAAACCTTTAAAATAAGAAAATTCATATACATATGAGTTTTGCTATTTATATACTTAGTTTTTATATGTAGTGTTTTTACCTTCTTCCAATGTATAAATTGGTAACTAAAATCCATACTCAAGGGACACAAGCAAGTCATAACACCTAAAATGTGTACCCACTCAAATCATTGTTTCCATCTTTGCATATATAATGATACTAGTTGCCCAATCTCATTGAATAGTACTCACTAAGACTTATGCTTTGATATAAAATTATAACGAACATGGTTATCACACCTTTACTCTATAGTGATTTTCCATAAAATAACTATAGAGTGAAACATAAACCCTTGGCCACGTGTCCAGATGCAATAGAAAAACCCAAATTTCTAAATCTTAGGCCACTAAACAAAAAGGCAGAGCTAAACTCTCAAGTATAAAGCTAAAGAATGAAGCCTATTATCCCTACTATACATTTAAAACCCCCATCACCCCCACCCACATCACTCTAAAATCCTGCTCAAATATATCTCTTGTGTGACTCCTTGCTCTAGAAAAAGGGGAAGGGGAATATACCTTTGCCCTAGCATCTTCTCATGCCCTAGAATATTCTAACAATGAAATATTCTAGGAATCTCACTCAAGCTCTGCAAACAAAAGGAATGCACTAGCTCTATCATGTGTAAGAACCTATGGCCAAAGTGCTGGTGGAAAACTTCAAGGTGATGCCTTGTGTTGGCAACTACTACAAGGAGAAGAGACTAAAGAAAACAAAAAAAAAGAAAAAGAAGAAAGGAGTATGGAATTCTAGAGTCAAGGGGAACCCACATGGGAAAATTGATAACAAAAATAGATAGTAGAACAAAGGGAGACAAAGTGGAAAAAAAGAAAAGTGAAAATGAAATAAAGAAAAGAAAAGAAAAGAAAAAGAGAAAAACAAAAAAAAATATAAAAAAGAAGATGGAAATATGAAACTAAGTAGGAAAACCACTTACTTGGACTTCCAACTTAAGGCCTCCTCACCTTTGGAAAGTGCCTCAAACATAGCTCAATTGCTCTTAAAGTTCCAAAAGAATGAAGTGATAAAAATAATATGTTGCATGGGAATGGTAATTGCGAGAATGATGGAATATGGCAACCTAATAGATGAATGGTGGAAGACAGTGATGGCCGATTGTAATGAAGTGATAGTGGAGGGGATCTGGTATCCTTTGAATAAGGTCAAAGTCATTGGTAGCATGTGTGCTCATCGTGAAAGAAGAACAGAATTGTAGGCTTTGTGGGCATCTGTTGGGGATCACTGTGTTTTGTTGTTATAGGAATGTGGGATTGGGTAAAACATCTTCCCATAGTGATGTCTAGTCTCCTATCTGCATTAGGTCTAATTGGCTCTCAGAAATTAGCTGCTAAGTGTCTAATGTTGCCTATACTTGTTGCATCGAGATATTTCATTAAGTTTAGTATGTTAGATTTTTCTACTTCTTGTTGTATCTATTGCTTCTGGTGATGATGAATAAAGTGATGTAATGGGATCTCTAAAACCATGTGTGCATAGTGAGAAAAGTGAAGAAACAATCCAACTCTTGCTTAAGTTTGGAGAACTTTCCACTAACACGAGGAGCTAAGAGAGAACCAAGAACTAGCCACTTTTCTGTACTCCTTGTGTAAGGTGCAACAAATGCCTAGTTGTAAGTCTATAGGTAACCCCAAACAAAAATAAACTGTTTGTGGTGGTAAAACACCTGCTACAAGCTTTAAGACACAAAAGAAAATGCTCATAAATGCCTTAACACTTGCTCTCTATACTTAGGAATTTATCTCCTCTTGACCAAATGCCACTCAAACCAAGGAGAAACAAATAAAGTGGAAGGGTACTTACACACAAACACTCTTCTGAGCTTTGAAACAAAGTTTATAATAAAATATTTGTGGCAAAATCAAAGAAAGAATAAAATCTTTTCTCACAACCTAAACAAGAAAACACCTTGGAAAAATATGTTCAAACTCCTGATCTAGAGTAGGAAAATTGATAGGATTAAATGCAAATGAAACCTAGGATTATGCAGAAATTTTTTTCTAGAAGTAACCTTCCCAAAAAACTCAAAAGATTCACTCAATTCTTTCAACCATGGCAAGTACTTACCTCAAAAGAAAAATATAACAAATCTTAAAGCATAAAACTCCCTAAAATTACATTCTTGGGCTTGGGAAAAACTTTTCACCTCCTCTATAGCTCCATGTAGAAAAAGATTGAAAATTTCCTTTTAAGAGCTGAAAAAGGTAGAAGCTCAAAAACCTTTTCCCTACGCTCAAAATAAACAAACTTGAAAAAATTGCTCTAAGTCATTCCAAATCGACTCAAATCTCGCATACAAACCTTGTAAATAAAGCTCATGAGTAAATTTATCCAAAGAGCCCAAAAATTATTGAAATGGTGGTGTATCCAACTCATGCCAAGCTTCCAAAGTTACTGTTATGCACACTATGAAGAAATGGAAGTTACATGTGTTGATTCTTGCATTAAATCCAAAAATTCTTAATATTAAACCACATACCTCAACCAAGATCTACAAACCTATAATCATCATTTCTCAAATTGATTCCCAATGAGCCATGAAAAGAAGAAAAAATTACTTATTTTGTCCCAAAAGAAAGAAAACTCAAAAATCTTTAACATTTAAGCATGGTACCTAGAATTTTTGCAGATGGAAACATTCCTCTTGCTTATAAGATCTCTTCAATATCAACACCATCACCAAAACTCATATTTCTCCATGAATTTGCTCCAAAAAACCAAGAGGAGGATTAAATAGAAAGCAATTGTCCCTAATGGAGTTGCCAAATGTTGAAAGGAATGCCTCTCAACAGTGGGAAAACACTCTCTCATTCTTTAAAATTTTGCTTAAACATATTTTTATGTGAACTCCTTTGCTCTAGAAAATGAGGAAGAAAAACATCTCCTCACAACTTTAGAATATCCTAATAGTAGAATATTCTAGGAATCTCACTCAAAGCAGTTGGTACAATTGCTTGATGCTATCACAATTGCAATTGAACAACCAAACTCAAACTATCTACTAATAAGAACAATACTATTGTGTGTTCAAGACACTCTTTATAATAAAATGAATATACCTCACTTGCAGATCCAAACACTTACTATAAATAGCATATGGAACCACAATAAGACCAACACATAGGGTATGATAATGAGGGTGTTTGGCAGGCATAGTAAGTTATTATCTAGTAAGTGTTGAGGGATTATAGATGAACTAATCATGAAGAGGAAAATCCCGTTAGAGATGTTGTAAAAGGAGTTGAAGCTGAGTCAAGAGAGGAATAGTTTGGGCCTAATGCTACACCATAACATATAGCTCAAGATATTAAGATTGAGAGTTAAATCTATAAATTAAAAAGGAGAATAAAAGAGAAAGAAAGAAGTAGAGGTAGTTAAAGCAACTAAACTTAAGCATCTAGACTTTTCTTCAAGTTCTTAGAATAATGAAATTTTATAACCACCCCTAATTGCATGAGTTTCAAAGTTTAAACCTTTAAAGTATGCAGAACTATCAAGTTCTAAAAAAAGATTAAATCTATGATATGGAAAATTATTTCATAGTGGCAAATATAGATGATCATATAAAAATTACATGTGTGCAATCCTTTCTCACTAATTATGCCTAAACTTGAGTGGCGCTAGGTATGTACTAAAAAAAAGGTAGACTAAAAGTTAAACTAAGATGCAATCTTGTATCTAAGGAGTAATTGCTAGATGATCTTGGTCTAAGACTCCATGTAGAATGTGTAGAGAGTAGTAGTTAAAGTAACTTGAGGACTTTATACATTATGCTAATGCATTTGCTCAAAAACACATTATAATTACAAATATAAGTGATGAAGTTGCTGAAGTTATTCCTTGAAAATTTTCTCACAATGAGGTTTTAAAATTTAAATAAAAACATACCTAGAGTGTAAATCACTCATTCATAAAATAGTATTAACAACCATATGTTAGTACTTTGGACAAGAATAAAATCTCTAGGAATAAACAAGGTGATAAATAAAGGATAAAGGAAAGTTCTACTTTGAGGCTCATAAGCAAAGTTAATAAGGCGGTGGTTGGCAACCACCAGTAGTTTCTTTTGATCCTAGGCCTCTATTCTTCCTTCTAGTAAGTATAGCAGTAACAACTTGTGAAATTCATGAATCATAAATTTTGTCTACAGACACTTAATTCGAGTGATGATTGACACAAGAGCTATGCACAAATATAATATCCAAAGATTTAGTCAGGTTATTAGGATTAAAAGTTGAGCAACAAATGTCTCCCATACACTTTCGGTTTGCAAAAAAGTGGGCAAATAGCTAGAAAATTTATACATGATGTACTAATAAAGATATCAAGTGGAAAGAAAGATTAAATTTAGTAGTGTTGAAGATACCAAACTTTCAAATGAATTTCTTCAACAAATATATCAAAAGGGATATATAGTGCTAGACAAATTCATATCACATTAAGATTAAAAGGACATCCTAATGTATCTTTTTAATTGTAAAAGCACTCTTCCAAGGATTGGGATGCTAAGTTCTTGACAGCGAGAAGTAACTTAAAAGCAACTAAAAGGGATATTGGACTTTTTGGGTTTAAATGATAGTAGCTAAAAGTGATGGTGATTAGATTTGAATTGGTGATGGGGTTGATCCTATATTAAAAGAAATTTTAGAATTGTTGGTGAGGAATTAGGATATCTTCTTGAAAAGATGTACCACTAGAGCTACCTTCTAGCCATGAAATTAATCATCAGATTGAAATTGTTTTGGGCTCTAAATTGCCTATGAAGGTTTCATATCATTTGAACATCAAGGAGATAGCTGAACTCAAAAAGTAACTCATGGAGCTTCTTGATAAATATTATATTTGTTGAGCATTAGTCTTTTGCTATAAAAAGGATGGTACCATGAGGATGTATCAATTATCAACATGATTACAGTCAAAAATAGTTATTTATTACCTCTCATTGATGACTTATTTGACCAACTTTTAAAAGCTAAGTATTTTATATGACTGGATTTGTGGTTTGAGTATCATCAAATACAGTTAATAAATCAGAATATGGAGAAGACAACCTTTAAAACTTGTTATAGATCCTATAAATTCATGGTTATGCTGTTTGGGTTATGTAATGCCTTAATAAATAAAATATTTAAAATTATTTAGACACATTTGTTGTTTTATATAATGACAATATTCTAGTCTTTAGTAAAACATTGGAGTACCATTTTAAAACATTTAGAATTAATGTTTTAAAAGTTGTAGGAACACAAGCTATATGTTAAGGAGAGTAAATGCACTTTTATGCAGTTTCATGGGAACTTTCTTGGGCATATAGTTCGCTACATATATCAATTTTCTTTAGGAATAGAATATAGGGAAATAGATCATATTATAATAGTAGGGCACATTAGCATACTTCCATTCTTTCAGGTGAGATTGCCTTTAAATCTTGGAAATGTAGATAGAGTTGATTCTTTGATGTGATATTACTTTTGAGTCTTTCGAAGATTTTGATTTCTTTTATTATTATTCATAAATAACTCCTGAAAATTCTTATTGGGGATTCATTGCAAAATTATACCTTGGTCTTTTCATATAGGAGGATTTGCAATATAGGCAGACAATAGAGTTTTAATATAAATTAATATATAAATTACAAATATCATGAAAAGTTTTATAGAGTAAATTTCTTGATGCTTTTTGTAGTACTATTCATTTCTTCATTTCTCTTGCTCTAAACTATTGTTTTAGAAATAATAAGTATTTTTATCAATAGTGACAGTGATATGTATATTTCTATATGAGTAATAAAAACCAGGAGTGCAATATGGAAATTGTGGTTGTGCACTAAAGTTAACATTCTCACATTCCTTTGTGTTACAACTTTTACTCACAAATTTTATATTTTCCTTACTTCCCATCTTCTCAAGAACCTTAGAAAAAACTTTCAATAAAGGAATAATATATAAATATATGATAGCTGTAAAATTAGCTAAAATATGATATAATCAAATAAAAATATAACAACTGTAATAGTAGTCAGTAAAATAATATATCTTTAGAAAAGATAAATTCTAGCTCACTTTGTCTTTTTTAAAATGAGTCATTCTAGTAGAAATTTTGACAGATACTTACATGTTTCAATATTTTAAAGTTTAATAGAACCTTTCATTTCTTCAATTTAGATTTCTTTTACAAGACTTTTAGTTGACTGCATTGACTTGTGTTGGCTTGTGTTGAGTTGAGTTCAACTTATGAGCTCAACTCAACTTTTGACCACCCTCAATTAAATGATAATTTAGGGTTTCCTTCCTTAATGCCCCTCAATCTAAATGCATATATGATGATTAGTTTCTCAACTAACTTGGCCAGACTGATAAAAAGTTCAACAATACAACTTTCTGCAGTCATGGTAGTAAAGAAGAATATTTGCAAAAAACTTGCTGAAAGATAACTTTCAAAACCTATAGTCACATTTGTAACAAAATTTTTGTATTCTTATATAAAGTTTGTTTTGCTTAATAATTTAATATCTCAAAGATGTATTTATCTATAACTTCAATATTGTCCATCATCTTAATGCTAATATATATAGAATAGTTTTATGTCATAAATGTGATTGTGGGTATTAAAAGTTATTTATTAGTGAGTCCTTTTAGATGTTTTTTTTATTATCACAATGGCAGTAAATTGGCATTACTAAACCCATCATCAATTTCTACCCAAGCTAGTTGAGAAACTGATCATCACATATGCACTTAGACTGGAAAGGCACTAAGAAAGGAAATCATAAGTTATTATTTAGTCAAATATACTTAATACAATGATGAGAAACATGTTATTAATTTACACTTGTTAATGTTAGGAACCTCCATGATATTAAGTTGAGATCTTAGCATTATCGTCATTGTTCCATTTTACCATCTCACTAACTATATGCATGCTTCTATCAATAATTAAACGTGTATACAACAATCTTACCGAATAATGCAATTCAACTAATCTTACATAAATTGTTTCAAATTTATTAGAAAAGTCTAATAAATCTATTAGACGTATGCAACTAAAGTTAAAACTCTGACAAAAGTTAAATATTAAAATAATTCCCTGATACCAAATGGCAACATTTTGAATTTGAAATTGATTTTTAAACTTCTTACACTATAAAACAAAAGTTCAATATCAAATAGTATTTAGCACAATTTTAGCATACTAATGGTTTAACATATAATGAGTATCCCACAACTATAACAAAATGAAGCTTAATTTAAGGCCCAAATTGAATGCAAAACAAAGAGCAATACAGCCCAATAGGCCCAAGGGAATTAAACTGGAAAAACCTTAGTGGCACAAGTATTCATTTCCAGTTCATGAAATTCATGATCCCAAAATGATGTTCTTGTATATGGTATTTCACCCAGACTTCAGCCAAGTTGCCAAGATTGTTGCTTGGCTCGCGATGATTGCTGCTGTGGTGGAAATCACAAACATTGGCCAGTATAGAGGTTTTGTTAAACAAGGAAAAAGAGACAAGCTTTGAGAAAATCGTAGTATCTGGGAGAGAGTTATAGAAGGCGTCGGCTACTCGCTCACACAGCCTGCCCCATGTAAGCTGCGAGGCAAGGAAAAGTAAACAGCAAAAGTTTCTCATAAGAAATCTCTGTGTACCATTCTATAATCTTTTCTCTTTCTCATTACGAGGAAAATCGTTGCCTGAATGGAGAGGCAGAGAAACGGTCGAGGTTTGCAAACAATGCCTCTGCGCCTGCAACGTCAATTCCTTGCATGAGCGACAGCATAAAAACGAAAGAAGAACATCGTTTACCAGTGATGGAGAGCATAATTCCTCCAAGAGCGACCCATCCATTCACTTCACTCCTGTGGAAGTAGCGAATGAAAGTGAGCGGCGAGAGTGCCAGGAAGATCGTGCCTGAAAATATTGTAAAGCCCGATCAAGCCAATGGAGAGGAACCAGACGGGAGTAAAAATGCCGGTTCCAAATCGTTGCATACGAAACAGGATCACCAAAATGAGCAGGACAGCTTCTGCGAAAAATAAAAAAATGCTGCGTTAAGTTTCATGATCGCGCTCGTTCCCGAAAGAGCAAGATCTTCTGGGGATGGGTTGTTCTCCAAGAGTGTTCTCACCTTGAAAGCCAGAGTTTGGAGCTACTGGCTAAGTCGTGATTTCAAGTCGGTGTGATGCTGGTTTTGGATCGTGTTTGCTTTGACGTGCCTACAGATAAGCGAGTAGAGCAAAGTTCTAACTGCGAACAAAGATTCATGAGCTCCCGATCGAGACGAGAATGAAACAACGAGAAAAAGAGCCCAACCTTCGCCATTAGCTGGACTGAAGAGGGATGAGAGTGATGGTGTAGAGCGTTCCAAGGATGACGTCGGGGTTTTCCCACGGTGGTCGTATCCTGGAAGATGCCACTCCCAAGCTCAAGAAGGCCAGCCGCAAAGTGGTGGCCGTGCACAATCCCTGGAGGAAACAAAGAGACCCGATTGGATTCACGAGAGAAGAGGGATGGGGGCTGAACCAAAGTTTGGTCAGCTTCCACATTCTTCCCCCGCCCGGCGGAGCACTGCGATTGTGGCTGGCGGCCTCCCCACGCCGCATCATCTCCTCCATCTCTACGGCCTTTGACGAGCTCCGTCCAAGAAGCTTCTGTATTTACCCAATCCGCGACATTGGGAGCTTCAAGATTTCTGGAGCAATCGCGGGAGACCGAGCGAACGAGCGAGATCGACAGTATATTGGTTAGGAAAACCATCTTACCTGCCTGTGCTCTGTAGAACGCCCACGCAAAATATATGAAAGCCAAGAACCCTAATGTTATAGTTTAAACCAATGAGCGGGAAAAAGAGCCTAGAGGAGAAAAAGTGATGGCGCTACTGCTGCTGCTGGCGCTCCTGCCGATCGCGATGACTCTCGTCGATGCCGCGGACAACAATCCGGTATTCAATCCGTGCCGCCAGTTGCTGGCGGTCGGGGGCAAGTTCGATCAGCATTGCGGTAGGGTACACTGGCGAGCCCTCGGTCTGGTACAACAACTCGGATCCGTCGCTCAATCAGCTCGCCTTGCGACAACGCGCTCGTCGCTGTGAGTGTTGTCTGAGAATTCGTGCGTTTGAGTTTGATCGAGCTTTCTTTGGTTTGTTGTGTTG
>JAPFRF010000014.1:24934557-24967057 GCA_029282475.1 Phrynocephalus forsythii
TAGAATGCTATAATGCTCTTTTCTAAGCTTTCAATATAAGGAATATAATATGTAGAAGACAAGGAGTTTCTCTTCAGGGAAGGTTAGGCATTTAATATACATACATACATACATACATACATACATACATACATACATACATACATACATACATACATACATACATACATACATACATACATACATACATACATACATACATATTATGTGCATCTAGGCTTTCCTTACCATGGTCTACATATTCTATGGTTTTTCCATCATATATAGTCCAGAGAAATTCTTTAGCTTCAAGATAACATATTCATATACAAAAGGTTTTTAACAGAATATACAGTACAACCTTGTATTTTTCATAGTAGTTCTGATGCATATTCTGCTTAAAAGCTTTGTATAAAAAGAATATGAAAAGTTATGCATATAATTTTACTGCTATATAGATTTGTTTAATTGAAATAAGGTAGAATAGAATGCTCTTTTCTAAGCTTTCAATATAAGGAATATAATATGTAGAAGACAAGGAGTTTCTCTTCATGGAAAGTTAAGCATTTAATATACATACATACATACATACATACATACATACATACATACATACATACATACATACATACATACATACATACATACATACATACATACATACATACATACATACTTATTATGTGCATTTAGGCTTTCCTTACCATAGTCTTCATATTCTATTGTTTTTGGCATCATATATAGTCCAGAGAAATTCTTTGGCTTCAACATAACATATTCATATACAAAAGGTTTTTAACAGAATATACAGTACAACCTTGTATTTCTCATAGTAGTATTGATGCATATTCTGCTTAAAAGCTTTGTATAAAAAGAATATGAAAAGTTATGCATATAATTTTACTGCTATATAGATTTGTTTAATTGAAATAAGGTAGAATGCTATAATGCTCTTTTCTAAGCTTTCAATATAAGGAATATAATATGTAGAAGACAAGGAGTTTCTCTTCAGGGAAGGTTAGGCATTTAATATACATACATACATACATACATACATACATACATACATACATACATACATACATACATATTATGTGCATCTAGGCTTTCCTTACCATAGTCTTCATATTCTATGGTTTTTGGCATCATATATAGTCCAGAGAAATTCTTTGGCTTCAACATCACATATTCATATACAAAAGGTTTTTAACAGAATATACAGTACAACCTTGTATTTTTCATAGTAGTTTTGATGCATATTCTGCTTAAAAGCTTTGTATAAAAAGAATATGAAAAGTTATGCATATAATTTTACTGCTATATAGATTTGTTTAATTGAAATAAGGTAGAATGCTATAATGCTCTTTTCTAAGCTTTCAATATAAGGAATATAATATGTAGAAGACAAGGAGTTTCTCTTCAGGGAAGGTTAGGCATTTGATATACATACATGCATACATACATACATGCATACATACATACATACATACATATTATGTGCATCTAGGCTTTCCTTACCATAGTCTTCATATTCTATGGTTTTTGGCATCATATATAGTCCAGAGAAATTCTTTGGCTTCAACATCACATATTCATATACAAAAGGTTTTTAACAGAATATACAGTACAACCTTGTATTTTTCATAGTAGTTCTGATGCATATTCTGCTTAAAAGCTTTTTATAAAAAGAATATGAAAAGTTATGCATATAATTTTACTGCTATATATATTTGTTTAATTGAAATAAGGTAGAATGCTATAATGCTCTTTTCTAAGCTTTCAATATAAGGAATATAATATGTAGAAGACAAGGAGTTTCTCTTCAGGGAAGGTTAGGCATTTAATATACATACATACATACATACATACATACATACATACATACATACATACATACATACATATGTCGGGGGGGAAAATGCGTCCGGAATTCCACAGCGTTCCCGGATCGGGGCCGCATCTCCGCCCCGGAAATGTCGGGGGAAAAAATCCATCCGGAATTCCTCGGCGTTCCCGGATCGGGGCCCAGGCACCGACCCGGGAAGTTCGGAAAAAAATGCGTCCGGAATTCCGTGGCGTTCCCGGATCGGGGCCCCGGTGCCAACCCGGAAATGTCGGGGGGGAAATGCATCCGGAATTCCGCGGCATTCCTGGATCGGGGCCCCAGCGCCGCCCCGGGAATGTCGGGGGAAAAAATCCGTCCGTAATTCCGCAGCGTTCCCGGATCGGGGCCCGGGCATCGTCCCGGGAAGGTCGGGGATAAATGCGTCCAGAATTCCGCAGCATTCCCGGATCGGGGCCCCGGCGCCAACCCGGGAATGTCTGGAAAAAACGCCTCCGGAATTGCACGGCGTTTCCGGATCGGGGCCCCGGGGCCGACCCGGGAATGTCGGGAAAAAACGCTTCCGGAATTGCACGGCGTACCCGGATCGGGCCCCCAGCGCCGACCCAGGAATGTCGGGAATGAATGCGTCCGAATTCCGCGCGTTTCGGATCGGGCCCCGGCGCCGACCGGGAATGTCGGGAAAAAACGTCGGATTTGGTCGGCGTTCCCGGATCGGGCCCCAGCGTCGACCGGGAATGTCGGGAAAAAACAGCTCCGAATTATACGGCGTTCCTGAATCGGGCCCAGGCGCCGACCTGGGCATGTCGGGAAAAACCGCGTCCGGAATTGCGCGGCATTCCCGAATCAGGGCCCCGGCGTCGACAGGGAATGTCGGGAAAAAACGCCTGGGGAATTGCACGGCGTTTCCGGATCGGGGCCCCGGGGCCGACCCGGGAATGTCGGGAAAAAACGCTTCCGGAATTGCACGGCGTACCCGGATCGGGCCCCCAGCGCCGACCCAGGAATGTCGGGAATGAATGCGTCCGGAATTCCGCGGCGTTTCCGGATCGGGGCCCCGGCGCCGACCCGGGAATGTCGGGAAAAAACGCGTCCGGATTTGGTCGGCGTTCCCGGATCGGGGCCCCGGCGCCGTCCCGGGAATGTCGGGAAAAAACGTCTCCGGAATTGCATGCCGTTCCCAGATCGGGGCCCCGGGGCCGACCCGGGAATGTCGGGAAAAAACGCCTCCGGAATTGCACGGCGTACCCGGATCGGGGCCCCGGGGCCGACCCAGGAATGTCGGGAAAAAACGCCTCCGAAATTGCACGGCGTTCCCGGATCGGGGTCCCGGCGCCGACCCGGGAATGTTGGGAAAAAACGCGTCCGGAATTCCGTGGCGTTCACGGATCGGGGCCCCGGCGCCTACCCGGGAATGTCGGAAAAAACGCCTCCGGAATTCAGCGGCGTTCACGGATCGGGGCCCTGGCGCCTACCCGGGAATGTCAGGAAAAAACGTGTCCGGAATTCCACAGCGTTCCCGGATCGGGGCCCCGGCGCCGACCCAGGAATGTCGGGAAAAAACGCGTCCGGAATTCCACAGCGTTCCCGGATCGGGGCCCCGGCGCCCGACCGGGAATGTCGGGGAAAAATGCGTCCGAATTCCACAGTGTTCCCGGATCGGGGCCCCAGCTCCGCCCGGGTTTGTCGGAGAAAAAATCCGTCCGAATTCCGCGGCGTTCCCGGATCGGGCCCGAGCACTGACCCGGGAAGGTCAGAAAAAAATGCATCCGGAATTCCGCGGCGTTCCCGGACCGGGGCCCCAGCGCCGACCCGGGAATGTCAGGAAAAAACGCCTCCGGAATTTCACAGCGTTCCCGGTTCGTGGCCCCGGCGCTGACCCGGGTATATCGGGGAAAAAATGCCTCCGGAATTCAGCGGCGTTCCTGGATCGGGACACCGGTGCCGACCCGGGAATGTCGGGAAAAACGCGCGTCGAATTGCGCAGCGTTCCCGGATCGGGCCCCAGCGCCCACCCGGGAATGTCGGGGGGGAAAATGCGTCCGGAATTCCACAGCGTTCCCGGATCGGGGCCGCATCTCCGCCCCGGGAATGTCGGGGGAAAAAATCCATCCGGAATTCCGCGGCGTTCCTGGATCGGGGCCCGGGCACTGACCCGGGAAGGTCGGAAAAAAATGCATCCGGAATTCCACAGCGTTCCCGGATCGGGGCCCCGGCGCCGATCCGGGAATGTCGGGAAAAAATGCCTTCGGAATTCCGCGGCATTCCTGGATCGGGGCCCCAGCGCCGCCCCGGGAATGTCGGGGAAAAAATCCGTCCGTAATTCCGCAGCGTTCCCGGATCGGGGCCCGGGCATCGTCCCGGGAAGGTCGGGGATAAATGCGTCCAGAATTCCGCAGCATTCCCGGATCGGGGCCCCGGCGCCAACCCGGGAATGTCTGGAAAAAACGCCTCCCGAATTGCACGCGTTTCGGATCGGGGCCCGGGCCGACCGGGAATGTCGGGAAAAACGCCTTCGGAATTGTGCACGGCGTACCCGGATCGGGCCCCCAGCGCCCGACCCAGGAATGTCGGGAATGAATGCGTCCGAATTCCGCGCGTTTCGGATCGGGGCCCGCGCCCGACCGGGAATGTCGGGAAAAACGCGTCCGGTTTGGTCGGCGTTCCCGGATCGGGGCCCGGCGTCGACCGGGAATGTCGGGAAAAAACAGCTCCGGAATTATACGGCGTTCCTGAATCGGGGCCCAGGCGCCGACCCGGGAATGTCGGGAAAAAACGCCTCCGGAATTGCACGGCGTACCCGGATCGGGGCCCGGGCCGACCCAGGAATGTCGGGAAAAAACGCCTCCGAAATTGCACGGCGTTCCCGGATCGGGGTCCCGGCGCCAACCCGGGAATGTTGGGAAAAAACGCGTCCGGAATTCCGTGGCGTTCACGGATCGGGGCCCCGGCGCCTACCCGGGAATGTCGGAAAAAACGCCTCCGGAATTCAGCGGCGTTCACGGATCGGGGCCCCGGCGCCTACCCGGGAATGTCAGGAAAAAACGTGTCCGGAATTCCACAGCGTTCCCGGATCGGGGCCCCGGCGCCGACCCAGGAATGTCGGGAAAAAACGCGTCCGGAATTCCACAGCGTTCCCGGATCGGGGCCCCGGCGCCGACCCGGGAATGTCGGGGGGAAAAATGCGTCCGGAATTCCACAGTGTTCCCGGATCGGGGCCCCAGCTCCGCCCCGGGTTTGTCGGAGAAAAAAATCCGTCCGGAATTCCGCGGCGTTCCCGGATCGGGGCCCGAGCACTGACCCGGGAAGGTCGGAAAAAAATGCATCCGGAATTCCGCGGCGTTCCCGGACCGGGGCCCCAGCGCCGACCCGGGAATGTCAGGAAAAAACGCCTCCGGAATTTCACAGCGTTCCCGGATCGTGGCCCCGGCGCTGACCCGGGTATATCGGGGAAAAAATGCCTCCGGAATTCAGCGGCGTTCCTGGATCGGGGCACCGGTGCCGACCCGGGAATGTCGGGAAAAAACGCGTCCGGAATTGCGCAGTGTTCCCGGATCGGGGCCCCGGCGCCCACCCGGGAATGTCGGGAAAAAACGCTTCCGGAATTGCATGGCGTACCCGGATCGGGCCCCCAGCGCCGACCCAGGAATGTCGGGAATGAATGCGTCCGGAATTCCGCGGCGTTTCCGGATCGGGGCCCCGGCGCCGACCCGGGAATGTCGGGAAAAAACGCGTCCGGATTTGGTCGGCGTTCCCGGATCGGGGCCCCGGCGTCGACCCGGGAATGTCGGGAAAAAACAGCTCCGGAATTATACGGCGTTCCTGAATCGGGGCCCAGGCGCCGACCTGGGCATGTCGGGAAAAACTGCATCCGGAATTGCGCGGCATTCCCGAATTAGGGCCCCGGCGTCGACAGGGAATGTCGGGAAAAAACGCCTGGGGAATTGCACGGCGTTTCCGGATCGGGGCCCCGGGGCCGACCCGGGAATGTCGGGAAAAAACGCTTCCGGAATTGCACGGCGTACCCGGATCGGGCCCCCAGCGCCGACCCAGGAATGTCGGGAATGAATGCGTCCGGAATTCCGCGGCGTTTCCGGATCGGGGCCCCGGCGCCGACCCGGGAATGTCGGGAAAAAATGCGTCCGGATTTGGTCGGCGTTCCCGGATCGGGGCCCCGGCGCCGTCCCGGGAATGTCGGGAAAAATCGTCTCCGGAATTGCATGCCGTTCCCAGATCGGGGCCCCGGGGCCGACCCAGGAATGTCGGAAAAAACGCCTCCGGAATTCAGCGGCGTTCCCGGATCGGGGCCCCGGCGCCTACCCGGGAATGTCGGGAAAAAACGCCTCCGGAATTGCACGGCGTACCCGGATCGGGGCCCCGGGGCCGACCCAGGAATGTCGGGAAAAACGCCTCCGAATTGCACAGCGGCGTTCCCGGATCGGGTCCCGGCGCCGACCGGGAATGTTGGGAAAAAACGCGTCCGGAATTCCGTGGCGTTCACGGATCGGGGCCCCGGCGCCTACCCGGGAATGTCGGAAAAACGCCTCCGGAATTCAGCGGCGTTCACGGATCGGGCCCCGGCGCCTACCCGGGAATGTCAGGAAAAAAACGTCCGAATTCCACAGCGTTCCCGGATCGGGGCCCCGCGCCGACCCAGGAATGTCGGGAAAAAACGCGTCCGGAATTCCACAGCGTTCCCGGATCGGGGCCCCGGCGCCGACCCGGGAATGTCGGGGGGATCTCCGCGTCCGGAATTCCACAGTGTTCCCGGATCGGGGCCCCAGCTCCGCCCCGGGTTTGTCGGAGAAAAAAATCCGTCCGAATTCCGCGCGGCGTTCCCGGATCGGGCCCGAGCACTGACCCGGGAAGGTCGGAAAAAAATGCATCCGAATTCCATGGGCGTTCCCGGACCGGGCCCCAGCGCCCGACCGGGAATGTCAGGAAAAAAAAACCTCCGAATTTCACAGCGTTCCCGGATCGTGGCCCCGGCGCTGACCGGGTATATCGGGAAAAAATGCCTCCGAATTCAGCGGCGTTCCTGGATCGGGGCACGGTGCCGACCGGGAATGTCGGGAAAAAACGCGCGTCGAATTGCGCAGCGTTCCCGGATCGGGCCCCGGCGCCCACCGGGAATGTCGGGGGAAAATGCGTCGAATTCCACAGCGTTCCCGGATCGGGGCCGCATCTCCGCCCGGGAATGTCGGGGGAAAATCCATCCGAATTCCGCGGCGTTCCTGGATCGGGCCCGGGCACTGACCCGGGAAGGTCGGAAAAAAATGCATCCGGAATTCCACAGCGTTCCCAGATCGGGGCCCCGGCGCCGATCCGGGAATGTCGGGAAAAAATGCCTTCGGAATTCCGCGGCATTCCTGGATCGGGGCCCCAGTGCCGACCCGGGAATGTCGGGAAAAACCCCTCTGGAATTTCACAGCGTTCCCGGATCGGGGCCCCGGCGCTGACCCGGGTATATTGGGGGAAAAATGCATCCGGAATTGCGCAGCGTTCCCGGATCGGGGCCCCGGCGCCGACCCGGGAATGTCAGGGGGGAAAATGCGTCCGGAATTCCACAGCGTTCCCGGATCGGGGCCGCATCTCCGCCCCGGGAATGTCGGGGGAAAAAATCCATCCGGAATTCCGCGGCGTTCCTGGATCGGGGCCCGGGCACTGACCCGGGAAAGTCGGAAAAAATTGCATCCGGAATTCCACAGCGTTCCCGGATCCGGGCCCCGGCGCCGATCCGGGAATGTTGGGAAAAAACGCCTTCGGAATTCCGCGGCATTCCTGGATCGGGGCCCCAGCGCCGACCCGGGAATGTTGGGAAAAATCGCCTCCGGAATTCCGTGGAGTTCCCGGATCGGGGCCCCGGCGCCGACCCGGGAATGTAAGGAAAAAACGTGTTCGGAATTCCGCGGCGTTCCCGGATCGGGGCCCCGGTGCCGACCTGGGAATGTCGGGGGGAAAATCCGTCCATAATTCCGCGGCGTTCCCAGATCGGGGCCCGGGCACCGACCCGGGAATGTCTGGAAAAAACGCTTCCGGAATTGCACGGCCTTCCCGGATCGGGGCCCTGGGGCCGACCCGGGAATGTCGGGGGAAAAACGTGTCCGGAATTGCGCGGCATTCCCGGATCGGGGCCCCTGCGCCGACAGGGAATGTCGGGAAAAAACGCCTCCGGAATTCCACGGCGTTCCCGGATCGGGGCCCCGGCGCCGACCTGGGAATGTCGGGAAAAAACGCATCCGGAATTCCGCGGAGTTCCCGGATCGGGGCCCCGGCGCCGACCCGGGAATGTAAGGAAAAAACGCGTTCGGAATTCCGCGGCGTTCCCGGATCGGGGCCCCGGTGCCGACCAGGGAATGTCGGGGGAAAAATCCGTCCATAATTCCGCGGCGTTCCCGGATCGGGGCCCGCACCCGACCGGGAATGTCTGGAAAAAAACGCTTCCGGAATTGCACGGCCTTTCCGGATCAGGGCCCCGGGGCCGACCTGGGAATGTCAGGAAAAAACGCGTCCGGAATTGCGCAGCGTTCCCGGATCGGGGCCCCTGCGCCGACAGGGAATGTCGGGAAAAAATGCCTCCGGAATTGTACGGCGTTCCTGAATCGGGGCCCCGGCGCCGACCCAGGGATGTCGGGAAAAAACGCCTTCGGAATTCCGTGCCATTCCCGGATCGGGGCCCCGGCGCCGCTCCGGGAATGTCGGGAAAAAACGTCTTTGGAATTCCGTGGCATTC
The DNA here is from genome assembly GCA_029282475.1 of Phrynocephalus forsythii. Lineage (NCBI taxonomy): Eukaryota > Metazoa > Chordata > Lepidosauria > Squamata > Agamidae > Phrynocephalus > Phrynocephalus forsythii. The sequence goes on from JAPFRF010000014.1 coordinate 24,943,113, forward strand.
CTGGATCGGGGCCACGGCGCCGACCCGGAAATGTCGGGAAAAAAGCCTCCAGAATTCCACAGCGTTCCCGAATCGGGGCACCGGCACCGACCCGGGAATATCGGGGGAAAATGCCTCCGGAATTCCGCGGCGTTCCCGGATCGGGCACCCGGCGCCGACCCGGGAATGTCGGGGATAAATGCGTCCGGAATTCCGCAGCATTCCAGGATTGGGGCCCCGGCGCCGACCCGGGAATGTCGGGAAAAAACGCCTCCAAAATTGCACAGCGTTCCCGGATCGGGGCCCCGGGGCCGACCCGGGAATGTCGGGAAAAAACGCTTCCGGAATTGCACGGCGTTCCCGGATCGGGGCCCCGCCTCCGACCCGGGATGTCGGGAAAATATGCCTCCGGAACAGCCCGGCGTTCCTGGATCGGGGCCCCGGCGCCAATCCGGGAATGTCGGGAAAAACGCCTTCGGAATTCCGTGGCATTCCCGGATCGGGGCCACGGCGCGACCCGGAAATGTTGGGAAAAAACGCCTCCAGAATTTCACGGCGTTCCCGGATCGGGGCCCCGGCACTGACCCGGGAATATCGGGAAAAAACGCCTCCAGAATTTAACGGCGTTCTCGGATCGGGGCCCCGGCACTGACCCAGGAATATCGGGAAAAAATGCCTCCGGAACAGCCCGGCGTTCCTGGATCGGGGTCCCGGCGCCGACCCGGGAATGTTGGGAAAAAACACGTCCGGAATTCCGTGGCATTCACGGATCGGGGCCCCGGCGCCTACCCGGGAATGTCGGAAAAAACAGCTCCGGAATTCAGCGGCGTTCCTGGATCGGGGCACCGGTGCCGACCCGGGAATGTCGGAAAAAAAGCGTCCGGAATTCCACAGCGTTCCCAGATCGGGGCCCCGGCGCCGACCCGGGAATGTCGGGGGGAAAAATGCATCCGGAATTCCACAGTGTTCCCGGATCGGGGCCCCAGCTCCGCCCCGGGATTGTCGGGGAAAAAAATCCGTCCGGAATTCCGCGGCGTTCCCGGATCGGGGCCCGAGCACTGACCCGGGACGGTCGGAAAAAAATGCGTCCGGAATTCCGCGGCGTTCCCGGACCGGGGCCCCGGCGCCGACCCGGGAATGTCGGGAAAAAACGCCTCCGGAATTTCACAGCGTTCCCGGATCGGGGTCCCGGCGCTGACCCAGGTATATCGGGGAAAAAATGCCTCCGAAATTCAGCGGCGTTCCTGGATCGGGGCCCCGGCGCCGACCTGGGAATGTCGGGAAAAAACGCATCCGGAATTCCGCGGAGTTCCCGGATTGGGTCCCAGCGCCCGACCGGGAATATAAGGAAAAAATCGCATTCGGAATTCCGCGGCGTTCCCGGATCGGGGCCCCGGGGCCGACCCGGGAATGTCGGGGGAAAAATCCGTCCATAATTCCGCGGAGGCGTTCCGGGCTGGGGGCGGGCACCGACCCGGGAATGTCTGGAAAAAACGCTTCCGAATTGCGGCCTTTCCCGGATCGGGCCCCGGGCCCGACCGGGAATGTCGGGAAAAAAATCGCGTCCGAATTGCGCGCGTTCCCGGATCGGGGCCCCTGCGCCCGACAGGGAATGTCGGGAAAAAAACCTCCGAATTCCACGGCGTTCCCGGATCGGGGCCCCGGCGCCGACCTGGGAATGTCGGGAAAAAACGCATCCGGAATTCCGCGGCGTTCCCGGATCGGGGCCCCGGTGCCGACCCGGGAATGTCAGGAAAAAACGCGTTCGGAATTCCGCGGCGTTCCCGGATCGGGGCCCCGGTGCCGACCCGGGAATGTAGGGGGAAAAATCCGTCCATAATTTCGCAGCGTTCCTGGATCGGGGCCCGGGCACTGACCCGGGAAGGTCGGGAAAAAATGCATCCGGACTTCTGCGGCGTTCCCGGATCAGGGCCCTGGCGCAGCCCCGGGAATGTTTGGGAAAAAAATGCATCCGAAATTCCGCGGCGTATCAGGATTGGGCCCCCAGCGCCGACCCGGGAATGTCGGGGATAAATGCGTCCGGAATTCCACGGCGTTCCCGGATCGGGGCCCCGGGGCCGACCCGGGAATGTCGGGAAAAAACGCGTCCGGAATTGCGCGGCATTCCCGGATCGGGGCCCCTGCGCCGACAGGGAATGTCGGGGGGAAAATGCGTCTGGAATTCCACAGCGTTCCCGGATCGGGGCCGCATCTCCGCCCCGGGAATGTCGGGGGAAAAACCCATCCGGAATTCCGCGGCGTTCCTGGATCGGGGCCCGGGCACTGACCCGGGAAGGTCGGGAAAAAAATGCATCCGGAATTCCACAGCGTTCCCGGATCGGGGCCCCGGCGTCGATCCGGGAATGTCGGGAAAAAACGCCTTCGGAATTCTGGCGGCATTCCCGGATCGGGACCCCAGCGCCGACCCGGGAATGTCGGGAAAAAACGCCTCCGGAATTCCGCGGAGTTCCCGGATCGGGGACCCGGCGCCGACCCGGGAATGTAAGGAAAAAACGCGTTCGGAAGTCCGCGGCGTTCCCGGATCGGGGCCCCGGTGCCGACCCGGGAATGTTGGGGGAAAAATCCGTCCATAATTCCGTGGCGTTCCCGGATCGGGGCCCGGGCACCGACCCGGGAATGTCTGGAAAAAACGCTTCCGGAATTGCACGGCCTTCCCGGATCGGGGCCCCGGGGCCGTCCCGGGAATGTCGGGAAAAAGGCGTCCGGAATTGCGTGGCATTCCCGGATCGGGGGCCCTGCGCCGACAGGGAGTGTCGGGAAAAAACACCTCCGGAATTCCACGGCGTTCCCGGATCGGTGCCCCGACGCCAACCTGGGAATGTCGGGAAAAAACGCATCAGGAATTCCGCGGAGTTCCCGGATCGGGGCCCCGGCACCGACCCGGGAATGTAAGGAAAAAACGCGTTCGGAATTCCGCGGCGTTCCCGGATCGGGGCCCCGGGGCTGACCCGGGAATGTCGGGGGAAAAATCCGTCCATAATTCCGCGGCGTTCCCGGATCGGGGCCCGGGCACCGACCCGGGAATGTCTGGAAAAAACGCTTCCGGAATTGCACGGCCTTTCCCGGATCGGGGCCCCGGGGCCGACCCGGGAATGTCGGGAAAAAACGCGTCCGGAATTGCGCAGCGTTCCCGGATCGGGGCCCCTGCGCCGACAGGGAATGTCGGGAAAAAACGCCTCCGGAATTCCACGGCGTTCCCGGATCGGGCCCCGCGCCGACCTGGGAATGTCGGGAAAACGCATCCGGAATTCCGCGGCGTTCCCGGATCGGGGCCCCGGCGCCGACCCGGGAATGTCAGGAAAAAACGCGTTCGGAATTCCACGGCGTTCCCGGATCGGGGTCCCGGTGCCGACCCGGGAATGTCGGGGGAAAAATCCGTCCATAATTCCGCAGCGTTCCCGGATCGGGGCCCGGGCACCGACCCGGGAAGGTCGGGAAAAAATGCATCCGGAATTCTGCGGCGTTCCCGGATCAGGGCCCTGGCGCAGCCCCGGGAATGTTTGGGAAAAAATGCATCCGAAATTCCGCGGCGTATCAGGATTGGGCCCCCAGCGCCGACCCGGGAATGTCGGGGATAAATGCGTCCGGAATTCCACGGCGTTCCCGGATCGGGTCCCCGGGCCGACCGGGAATGTCGGGAAAAAACGCGTCCGGAATTGCGCGCATTCCCGGATCGGGGCCCCCTGCGCCGACAGGGAATGTCGGGGGAAAATGCGTCCGAATTCCACAGCGTTCCCGGATCGGGCCGCATCTCCGCCCGGGAATGTCGGGGAAAAACCCATCCGAATTCCGCGGCGTTCCTGGATCGGGCCCGGCACTGACCCGGAAGGTCGGGAAAAAATGCATCCGAATTCCACAGCGTTCCCGGATCGGGGCCCCGGCATCGATCCGGGAATGTCGGGAAAAAACGCCTTCGGAATTCCGCGGCATTCCCGGATCGGGGCCCGAGCACTGACCCGGGAAGGTCGGAAAAAAATGCATCCGGAATTCCGCGGCGTTCCCGGACCGGGGCCCCAGCGCCGACCCGGGAATGTCAGGAAAAAATGCGCCTCGGAATTTCACAGCGTTCCCGGATCGGGCCCCGCGCTGACCCGGGAATATCGGGAAAAAATGCCTCCGAATTCAGCGGCGTTCCTGGATCGGGGCACCGGTGCCGACCCGGGAATGTCGGGAAAAAACGCGTCCGGAATTGCGCAGCGTTCCCGGATCGGGGCCCCGGCGCCCACCCGGGAATGTCGGGGGGGAAAATGCGTCCGGAATTCCACAGCGTTCCCGGATCGGGGCCGCATCTCCGCCCCGGGAATGTCGGGGGGAAAAATCCATCCGGAATTCCGCGGCGTTCCTGGATCGGGGCCCGGGCACTGACCCGGGAAGGTCGGAAAAAAATGCATCCGGAATTCCACAGCGTTCCCAGATCGGGGCCCCGGCGCCGATCCGGGAATGTCGGGAAAAAATGCCTTCGGAATTCCGCGGCATTCCTGGATCGGGGCCCCAGCGCCGACCCGGGAATGTCGGGGAAAAACCCCTCTGGAATTTCACAGCGTTCCCGGATCGGGGCCCCGGCGCTGACCCGGGTATATTGGGGGAAAAATGCATCCGGAATTGCGCAGCGTTCCCGGATCGGGGCCCCGGCGCCGACCCGGGAATGTCAGGGGGGAAAATGCGTCCGAATTCCACAGCGTTCCCGGATCGGGCCCCATCTCCGCCCGGGAATGTCGGGGAAAAATCCATCCGAATTCCGCGGCGTTCCTGGATCGGGCCCGGGGCACTGACCCGGGAAAGTCGGAAAAAAATTGCATCCGAATTCCACAGCGTTCCCGGATCGGGCCCCGGCGCCGATCCGGGAATGTTGGGAAAAAATGCGCCCGAATTCACGGCATTCCTGGATCGGGGCCCCAGCGCCGACCGGGAATGTTGGGAAAAATCGCCTCGAATTCCGTGGAGTTCCCGGATCGGGCCCGGCGCCGACCGGGAATGTCGGGAAAAAATGTGTTCGAATTCCGCGCGCGTTCCCGGATCGGGCCCCGGTGCCGACCTGGGAATGTCGGGGAAAATCCGTCCATAATTCCGCGGCGTTCCCAGATCGGGCCCGGCACCGACCCGGGAATGTCTGGAAAAAAATGCTTCCGAATTGCGCGGCCTTCCCGGATCGGGCCCCTGGGGCCGACCCGGGAATGTCGGGGAAAAACGTCCGAATTGCGCGCATTCCCGGATCGGGCCCCTGCGCCGACAGGGAATGTCGGGAAAAAACGCCTCCGGAATTCCACGGCGTTCCCGGATCGGGGCCCCGGCGCCGACCTGGGAATGTCGGGAAAACGCATCCGAATTCCAGCGGAGTTCCCGGATCGGGCCCCGGCGCCGACCGGGAATGTAAGGAAAAATGCGTCCGGAATTCCGCGGCGTTCCCGGATCGGGGCCCCGGTGCCGACCAGGGAATGTCGGGGGAAAAATCCGTCCATAATTCCGCGGCGTTCCCGGATCGGGGCCCGGGCACCGACCCGGGAATGTCTGGAAAAAACGCTTCCGGAATTGCACGGCCTTTCCGGATCAGGGCCCCGGGGCCGACCTGGGAATGTCAGGAAAAAACGCGTCCGGAATTGCGCAGCGTTCCCGGATCGGGGCCCCTGCGCCGACAGGGAATGTCGGGAAAAAATGCCTCCGGAATTGTACGGCGTTCCTGAATCGGGGCCCCGGCGCCGACCCAGGGATGTCGGGAAAAAACGCCTTCGGAATTCCGTGCCATTCCCGGATCGGGGCCCCGGCGCCGCTCCGGGAATGTCGGGAAAAAATGCGCTTTGGAATTCCGTGGCATTCCTGGATCGGGCCACGGCGCCCGACCCGGAAATGTCGGGAAAAAAAGCCTCCAGAATTCCACAGCGTTCCCGAATCGGGCACCGCACCGACCGGGAATATCGGGAAAATGCCTCCGGAATTCCGCGGCGTTCCCGGATCGGGCACCCGGCGCCGACCCGGGAATGTCGGGGATAAATGCGTCCGGAATTCCGCAGCATTCCAGGATTGGGGCCCCGGCGCCGACCCGGGAATGTCGGGAAAAAACGCCTCCAGAATTGCACGGCGTTCCCGGATCGGGGCCCCGGCGCCGACCCGGGAATGTCGGGAAAAAACGCCCGGAATTGCGGCGTTCCCGGATCGGGCCCCGCCTCCGACCCGGGATGTCGGGAAAATATGCCTCCCGAACAGCCCGGCGTTCCTGGATCGGGCCCCCGGCGCCAATCCGGGAATGTCGGGAAAAATGCCGAATTCCGTGGCATTCCCGGATCGGGGCCACGGCGCGACCCGGAAATGTTGGGAAAAAACGCCTCCAGAATTTCACGGCGTTCCCGGATCGGGGCCCCGGCACTGACCCGGGAATATCGGGAAAAAACGCCTCCAGAATTTCACGGCGTTCTCGGATCGGGGCCCCGGCACTGACCCAGGAATATCGGGAAAAAATGCCTCCGAAACAGCCCGGCGTTCCTGGATCGGGTCCCGGCGCCCGACCGGGAATGTTGGGAAAAAACACGTCCGGAATTCCGTGGCATTCACAGATCGGGGCCCCGGCACCTACCCGGGAATGTCGGAAAAAACACCTCCGGAATTCAGCGGCGTTCCTGGATCGGGGCACCGGTGCCGACCCGGGAATGTCGGAAAAAAACGCGTCCGGAATTCCACAGCGTTCCCAGATCGGGCCCCGCGCCCGACCGGGAATGTCGGGGGAAAAATGCGTCCGGAATTCCACAGTGTTCCCGGATCGGGGCCCCAGCTCCGCCCCGGGATTGTCGGGGAAAAAAATCCGTCCGGAATTCCGCGGCGTTCCCGGATCGGGGCCCGAGCACTGACCCGGGACGGTCGGAAAAAAATGCGTCCGAATTCCGCGGCGTTCCCGGACGGGCCCCGCGCCCGACCGGGAATGTCGGGAAAAACGCCTCCGAATTTCACAGCGTTCCCGGATCGGGTCCCGCGCGCCGACCAGGTATATCGGGAAAAAATGCCTCCGAAATTCAGCGGCGTTCCTGGATCGGGGCCCCGGCGCCGACCTGGGAATGTCGGGAAAAAACGCATCCGGAATTCCGCGGAGTTCCCGGATTGGGTCCCCGGCGCCGACCCGGGAATATAAGGAAAAAACGCGTTCGGAATTCCGCGGCGTTCCCGGATCGGGGCCCCGGGGCCGACCGGGAATGTCGGGGAAAAATCCGTCCCATAATTCCGCGGCGTTCCCGGATCGGGGCCCGGGCACCGACCCGGGAATGTCTGGAAAAAACGCTTCCGGAATTGCACGGCCTTTCCCGGATCGGGGCCCCGGGGCCGACCCGGGAATGTCGGGAAAAATCGCGTCCGGAATTGCGCAGCGTTCCCGGATCGGGGCCCCTGCGCCGACAGGGAATGTCGGGAAAAAACGCCTCCGGAATTCCACGGCGTTCCCGGATCGGGGCCCCGGCGCCGACCTGGGAATGTCGGGAAAAAACGCATCCGGAATTCCGCGGCGTTCCCGGATCGGGGCCCCGGCGCCGACCCGGGAATGTCAGGAAAAAACGCGTTCGGAATTCCACGGCGTTCCCGGATCGGGGTCCCGGTGCCAACCCGGGAATGTCGGGGGAAAAATCCGTCCATAATTCCGCGGCGTTCCCGGATCGGGGCCCGGGCACCGACCCGGGAAGGTCGGGAAAAAATGCATCCGGAATTCTGCGGCGTTCCCGGATCAGGGCCCTGGCGCAGCCCCGGGAATGTTTGGGAAAAAAATGCATCCGAAATTCCGCGGCGTATCAGGATTGGGCCCCCAGCGCCGACCCGGGAATGTCGGGGATAAATGCGTCCGGAATTCCACGGCGTTCCCGGATCGGGTCCCCGGGGCCGACCCGGGAATGTCGGGAAAAAACGCGTCCGGAATTGCGCGGCATTCCCGGATCGGGGCCCCTGCGCCGACAGGGAATGTCGGGGGGAAAATGCGTCCGGAATTCCACAGCGTTCCCGGATCGGGGCCGCATCTCCGCCCCGGGAATGTCGGGGGAAAAACCCATCCGGAATTCCGCGGCGTTCCTGGATCGGGGCCCGGGCACTGACCCGGGAAGGTCGGGAAAAAAATGCATCCGGAATTCCACAGCGTTCCCGGATCGGGGCCCCGGCATCGATCCGGGAATGTCGGGAAAAAACGCCTTCGGAATTCCGCGGCATTCCCGGATCGGGGCCCGGGCACCGACCCGGGAATGTCTGGAAAAAACGCTTCCGGAATTGCACGGCCTTCCCGGATCGGGACCCCGGGGCTGACCCGGGAATGTCGGGAAAAAAGGCGTCCGGAATTGCGCGGCATTCCCGGATCGGGGCCCCTGCGCCGACAGGGAATGTCGGGAAAAAACGCCTCCGGAATTCCACGGCGTTCCCGGATCGGGGCCCCGGCGCCGACCTGGGAATGTCGGGAAAAAACGCCTCCGGAATTCTGCGGAGTTCCCGGATCGGGGCCCCGGCACCGACCCGGTAATGTAAGGAAAAAACGCGTTCGAATTCCGCGGCGTTCCCGGATCGGGGCCCCGGGGCCGACCCGGGAATGTCGGGGGAAAAATCCGTCCATAATTCCGCGGCGTTCCTGGATCGGGGCCCGGGCACCAACCCGGGAATGTCTGGAAAAAACGCTTCCGGAACTGCACGGCGTTCCCGGATCGGGGCCCCGGGCCCACTTGGGAATGTCGGGAAAAAACGCGTCCGGAATTGCGCAGCGTTCCCGGATCGGGGCCCCTGCGCCGACAGGGAATGTCGGGAAAAAACGCGTCCGGATTTGCTCGGCGTTCCCGGATCGGGGCCCCGGCGCTGACCCGGGAATGTCGGGAAAAAACGCCTCCGGAATTGTATGGCGTTCCCAAATCGGGCGCCCGGGGAATGCCGGGAAAAATGGGAAAATCGGGAAAACGCGCCCGGAATGTCGGGAAAATGTATTCCACAGCGTTCCCGGATCGGGCCCCGGTGCTGACCCGGGAATGTCGGGAAAAAACGCGTCCAGAATTGCGCGGCGTTCCCGGATCGGGGCCCCGGCGCCGACCTGGGAATGTCGGGAAAAAACGCATCCGGAATTGCACGGCGTTCCCAGATCGGGTCCCCGGGGCCGACTCGGGAATGTCGGGAGAAAACGCCTCCGGAATTCTGCGGCGTTCCCGGATCGGGGCCCCGGTGCCGACCCGGGAAGGTCGGGAAAATAATGCATCCGGAATTCCGCGGCATTCCCGGATCAGGGCCCTGGAACAGCCCCCGGAATTTTTGGGAAAAAATGCATCCGAAATTCCGCGGCGTTCCAGGATCGGGCCCCCAGCGCCGACCCGGGAATGTCGGGGATAAATGCGTCCGGAATTCCGCGGCGTTCCCAGATCGGGGCCCCGGCGCCGACCCGGGAATGTCGGGAAAAAACGCGTCCGGAATTCCGCGGCGTTCCCGGATCGGGCCCCGGCGCCGACCCGGGAATGTTGGGAAAAAACGCCTCCGGAATTGTATGGCGTTCCCGAATCAGGGCCCCGGTGCCGACCCGGGAATGTCGGGAAAAAACGTGTCCGGAATTGCGCGGCATTCCCAGATCGGGGCCCCGGGGCCGACCCGGGAATGTCGGGAAAAAACGCCTCCGGATTTCCGCGGCGTTCCCGGATCGGGGTCCCGCCGCCGACCCAGGGATGTCGGGAAAAAATGCCTCCGGAACTGCCCGGCGTTCCCGGATTGGGGCCCCGGCATCGATCCGGGAATGTCGGGAAAAACGCCTTCGGAATTCCGTGGCATTCCTGGATCGGGGCCCCGGCGCCTACCCGGGAATGTCGGGGATAAATGGGTCCGGAATTTTGCGGCGTTCCCGATACGGAGCCCCTGCGCCGAACGGGGTACGTCAGAAAAAATGCATCCACAATTCCGCGGCGTTCCCGGATCGGGCCCCCGACGCCGACCCAAGAATGTTGGGGATAAATGAGTCCGGAATTGCGCAGCGTTCCTGCATCGGGGCCCCGGCGCCGAGCCGGACACGTCGGAAAAAAATGCGTCCGGAATTCTGCGGTGTTCCCGGAACGGGGCCCCGGCGCCAACCCGGGAATGTCGGGAAAAATGCCTCCGGAATTCCGTGGCGTTCCCGGATCGGGGCCCCGGCGCCGACCTGGGAATGTCGGGAAAAAATGCCTCCGGAATTCCACAGCGTTCCCAAATCGGGGCCCCGGCACCGACCCGGGAATATCGGTGAAAAAATGCCCCCGGAATTCCGCGGCGTTCCTGGATCGGGCCCCCGGCGCCGACCCGGGAATGTCGGGGATAAATGCGTCCGGAATTCCGCGGCGTTCCCGATACGGAGCCCCTGCGCCGAACGGGGCACGTCAGAAAAAATGCATCCACAATTCCGTGGCGTTCCCGGATCGGGCCCCCGGCGCCGACCCAAGAATGTCGGGGATAAATGCGTCCGGAATTGCGCGGCGTTCCCGGATTGGGGCCCCGGCGCCGAGCCGGACACGTCGGAAAAAAATGCATCCGGAATTCTGCGGTGTTCCCAGAACGGGGCCCCGGCGCCGACCCGAGAATGTCGGGAAAAAATGCCTCCGGAATTCCGCGGCGTATCCGGATCGGGCCCCCGGCGTCTACCCGGGAATGTCAGGGATAAATGCGTCTGGAATTCCGCGGCGTTCCCGGATCAGGGCCCTGGCGCCGACCCGGGAATGTCAGGAAAAAACGTGTCCGGAATTGCGCGGTGTTCCCGGATCGGGGCCCCGGCGCTGACCCGGGAATGTCGGGAAGAAATCCGTCCGGAATTCCGTGGCATTACTGGATCGGGTCCCCGGGGCCGACCCGGGAATGTCGGGAAAAAACGCCTCCGGAATTGCGCGGCGTTCGCGGATCGGGACCCCGGCGACGACCAGGGACTGTTGGGAAAAATCGCCTCCAGAATTCCGTGGCGTTCCTGGACCGGGGCCCCGGGGCCGACCCGGGAATGTCGGGAAAAAATGCGTCCAGAATTCCGCGGTGTTCCCGGAGCGGGGGCCCGGCGCCGACCCGGGAATGTCGGGAAAAAACGCATCCGGAATTCCACAGCGTTCCCGAATCGGGGCCCCGGCACCGACCCGGGAATATCGGTGAAAAAATGCCCCCGGAATTCCACGGCGTTCCCGGATCGGGCCCCCGTCGCCGACCCGGGAATGTCGGGGATAAATGCGTCCGGAATTCTGCGGCGTTCCCGATACGGGGCCCCTGCGCCTAACGGGGCATGTCCGAAAAAATGCGTCCAGAATTCCGCGGCGTTCCCGGAACGGGCCCACGGTGCCGACCCAAGAATGTCGGGGATAAATGCGTCCGGAATTGCGCGGCGTTCCCGGATCGGGGCCCCGGCGCCGAGCTGGGCACGTCGGGAAAAAATGCATCCGGAATTCTGCGGTGTTCCCGGATCGGGGCCCCGGCGCCGACCCGGGAATGTCGGGAAAAACTCCATCCGGAATTCCGTGGCGTTCCCGGATCGGGGCCCCAGCGCCGACCTGGGAATGTCGGGAAAAAATGCCTCCGGAATTCCACAGCGTTCCCGAATCGGGGCCCCGGCACCGACCCGGGAATATCGGTGAAAAAATGCCCCCGGAATTCCGCGGCGTTCCTGGATCGGGCCCCGGCGCCGACCCGGGAATGTCGGGGATAAATGCGTCCGGAATTGCGCGGCGTTCCCGGATCGGGGCCCCGGCGCCGAACAGGGCACGTCGGAAAAAATGCATCCACAATTCCGCGGCGTTCCTGGATCGGGCCCCCGGCGCCGACCCAAGAATGTCGGGGATAAATGCGTCCGGAATTGCGCGGCGTTCCTGGATCGGGGCCCCGGCGCCGAGCCGGACACGTCAGAAAAAAATGCGTCCGGAATTCTGCGGTGTTCCCAGAAAGGGGCCCCGGCGCCGACCCGGGAATGTCAGGAAAAAACGCCTCCGGAATTGCGCGGCGTTCCCGGATCGGAGTCCCGGCGCTGACCCGGGAATGTCGGGAAAAAATGCGTCCGGAATTCCGCGGCGTTCCCGGATCGGGGCCCTGGCACCGACCTGGGAATGTCGGGAAAAAACGCGTCGGGAATTGCGCGGCGTTCCCGGATCGGGGCCCCGGCGCCGACCCAGGAATTTCGGGAAAAATCGCGTCCGGAATTCCGCGGCGTTCCCGAATCGGGGCCCCTGCGCTGAGCGGGGCACGTCGGAAAAAAATGCGTCCAGAATTCTCGGAGTTCCCGGATCGGGCCCCCGGCGCAGACCCGGGAATGTCGGGGATAAATGCATCCGGAATTGCGCGGCGTTCCCGGATCGGGGCCCCGGCGCCGAGCCGGGCACGTCGGAAAAAAATGCGTCCGGAATTCCTCGGCGTTCCCGGATCGGTGCCCCGGCGTCGACCCGGGAATGTCGGGGATAAATGCGTCCGGAATTCCGCGGCGTTCCCGGATCGGGCCCCCGGCGCCGACCCGGGAATGTCGGGGATAAATGCGTCCGGAATTCCGCGGCGTTCCCGGATCGGGGCCCTGGCGCCGACCCGGGAATGTCGGGAAAAAACGCGTCCGGAATTGCGCGGCGTTCCCGGATCGGGGCCCCGGCGCTGACCCGGGAATGCCGGGAAAAAATGCGTCCGGAATTCCGCGGCATTCCTGGATCGGGGCCCCGGGGCCGACCCGGGAATGTCGGGAAAAAACGCCTCCGAAATTGCGCGGCGTTCGCGGATCGGGACCCCGGCGCCGACCCGGGAATGTCGGGAAAAATGCCCCCGAATTTCACGGCGTTCCCGGACCGGGCCCGGCGCCGACCCGGGAATGTCGGGAAAAACGCCTCCAGAATTCCACGGCGTTCCCGGATCGGGGCCCGGCGCCGACCCGGGAATGTCGGGAAAAACGCCTCCCGAATTCCATGGCGTTCCCGGATCGGGGCCCCGGCGCCGACCCGGGAATGTCGGGAAAAAATGCCTCCGGAATTGCGCGGCGTTCCCGGATCGGGGCCCAGGCGCCGACCCGGGAATGTCGGGAAAAAACGCGTCCGGAATTGCGCGGCGTTCCCGGATCGGGCCCCGGCGCCGACCCGGGAATGTCGGGAAAAATGCGTCCGAATTCCGCGGCGTTCCCGGATCGGGCCCCCGGCGCCGACCCAGGAATGTCGGGAAAAATGCGCCCGAATTCCGCGGCGTTCCCGGATCGGGCCCCGGCGCCGACCCGGGAATGTCGGGAAAAAATGCGTCCGGAATTCCGCGGCGTTCCCGGATCGGGGCCCCGGCGCCGACCCGGGAATGTCGGGAAAAAATGCCTCCTGAATTCCTCGGTATATCCTGATCAGGCCCCCGGCGCCGACCCGGGAATGTCGGGAAAAAATGCCTCCTGAATTCCGCGGCGTTCCCGGATCGGGCCCCCGGCGCCGACCCGGGAATGTCGGGAAAAAATGCCTCCGGAATTCCGCGGCGTTCCCGGATCGGGGCCCCGGCGCCGACCCGGGAATGTCGGGAAAAAAGCCTCCGGAATTCCGCGGCGTTCCCGGATCGGGGCCCCGGCGCCGACCCGGGAATGTCGGGAAAAATGCGTCCGGAATTCCGCGGCGTTCCCGGGACGGGCCCCGGCGCCGACCCGGGAATGTCGGGAAAAAATGCGTCCAGAATTCCGCGGCGTTCCCGGAGCGGGGGCCCGGCGCCGACCCGGGAATGTCGGAAAAAACGCCTCCAGAATTCCATGGCGTTCCCGGATCGGGCCCCGGCGCCGACCCGGGAATGTCGGGAAAAAATGCCCCCGGAATTCCACGGCGTTCCCGGATCGGTCCCCCGTCGCCGACCCGGGAATGTCGGGGATAAATGCGTCCGGAATTCTGCGGCGTTCCCGGATCGGGGCCCTGCGCCGACCTGGGAATGTCGGGAAAAAATGCGTCCGAATTCCGCGGCGTTCCCGGATCGGGCCCCGGCGCCGACCCAGGAATGTCGGGAAAAATGCGTCCGAATTCCGCGGCGTTCCCGGATCGGGCCCCGGCGCCGACCTGGGCATGTCGGGAAAAAATGCGTCCAGAATTCCGCGGCGTTCCCGGATCGGGCCCCGGCGCCGACCCGGGAATGTCGGGAAAAACTCCATCCGGAATTCCGTGGCGTTCCCGGATCGGGGCCAGGCGCCGACCCGGGAATGTCGGGAAAAAATGCCTCCGGAATTCCACAGCGTTCCCGAATCGGGCCCCGCACCGACCCGGGAATATCGGTGAAAAAATGCCCCCGGAATTCCGCGGCGTTCCCGGATCGGGCCCCGGCGCCGACCCGGGAATGTCGGGAAAAATGCGTCCGGAATTCCGCGGCGTTCCCGGATCGGGCCCCGCGCCGACCAAGAATGTCGGGAAAAATGCATCCGAAATTCCGCGGCGTTCCCGGATCGGGCCCCGGCGCCGACCCAAGAATGTCGGGAAAAAAATGCGTCCGAATTCTTGCGGCGTTCCCGGATCGGGCCCCCGGCGCCCGACCGGGAATGTCGGGAAAAAATGCATCCAGAATTCTGCGGCGTTCCCGGATCGGGGCCCCGGCGCCGACCCGGGAATGTCGGGAAAAATGCGCCCGAATTCCGCGGCGTTCCCGGATCGGGCCCCGGCGCCGACCCGGGAATGTCGGGAAAAATGCCTCCGAAATTCGCGGCGTTCCCGGATCGGGCCCCCCGCGCGCCGACCCGGGAATGTCGGGAAAATGCGTCCGAATTCCGCGGCGTTCCCGGATCGGGCCCTGGCGCCGACCCGGGAATGTCGGGAAAAATGCATCCGGAATTGCCGCGGCGTTCCCGGATCGGGCCCCGCGCGCCGACCCGGGAATGTCGGGAAAAAATGCGTCCGAATTCCGCGGCGTTCCCGGATCGGGGCCCCGGGCCGACCCGGGAATGTCGGGAAAAATGCGTCCGAAATTGCGCGGCGTTCCCGGATCGGGCCCCGCGCCGACCCGGGAATGTCGGGAAAAAATGCGTCCGAATTCCATGCGTTCCCGGATCGGGGCCCAGCGCCGCCGACCGGGAATGTCGGGAAAAAAATGCGTCCGAATTCTGCGGCGTTCCCGGATCGGGCCCCAGCGCCCGACCCGGGAATGTCGGGAAAAATGGAAAAAACGCCCCAGAATTCCATGGCGTTCCCGGATCGGGCCCCGGGGCCGACCCGGGAATGTCGGGAAAAAACGCCTCCGAATTGCACGGCGCGTTCCCGGATCGGGGCCCTGGCGCCGACCCGGGAATGTCGGGAAAAAATGCGTCCGAAATTCGCGGCGTTCCCGGATCGGGCCCCGGCGCCGACCCGGGAATGTCGGGAAAAATGCCCAGAATCCAGAATTCCGCGGCGTTCCCGGATCGGGCCCCGCGCCGACCCGGAATGTCGGGAAAAATCGCGTCCGAAATTCCGCGGCGTTCCCGGAATCGGGCCCCGGCGCCGACCGGGGAATGTCGGGAAAAAATGCCTCCAGAATTCCGCGGCGTTCCCGGATCGGGCCCCGGCGCCGACCCGGGAATGTCGGGAAAAAACGCCTCCAGAATTCCGCGGCGTTCCCGGATCGGGCCCCGGCGCCGACCCGGGAATGTCGGGAAAAAATGCCTCCGGAATTCCGCGGCGTTCCCGGATCGGGCCCCGCGCCGACCCGGGAATGTCGGGAAAAAAAATGCCTCCGGAATTGCACGGCGTTCCCGGATCGGGGCCCCGGCGCCGACCCGGAATGTCGGGAAAAAATGCGCCCAGAATTCGCGCGGCGTTCCCGGATCGGGGCCCCGGCGCCGACCCGGGAATGTCGGGAAAAATGCATCCGGAATTCCGCGGCGTTCCCGGATCGGGGCCCCGGCGCCGACCCGGGAATGTCGGGAAAAAATGCGTCCGGAATTCCGCGGCGTTCCCGGATCGGGCCCCGCGCCGACCCGGGAATGTCGGGAAAAAACGCGTCCGGAATTCCGCGGCGTTCCCGGATCGGGCCCCCGGCGCCGACCCGGGAATGTCGGGAAAAAACGCCTCCGAATTCCATGGCGTTCCCGGATCGGGCCCCTGGCGCCCGACCCGGGAATGTCGGGAAAAAATGCTCCGAATTGCGCGGCGTTCCCGGATCGGGGCCCCGGCGCTGACCCGGGAATGCCGGGAAAAATGCGTCCGGAATTCCGCGGCATTCCTGGATCGGGGCCCCGGGGCCGACCCGGGAATGTCGGGAAAAACGCCTCCGAAATTGCGCGGCGTTCCCGGATCGGGACCCGGCGCCAACCCCGGGAATGTCGGGAAAAATGCGTCCAGAATTCCGCGGCGTTCCAGGACCGGGGCCCCGGGGCCGACCCGGGAATGTCGGGGAAAAAATGCGTCCAGAATTCTGCGGCGTTCCCGGACCGGGGGCCCAGCGCCGACCCGGGAATGTCGGGAAAAAACGCCTCCAGAATTCCATGGCGTTCCCGGATCGGAGCCCCGGCGCCGACCCGGGAATGTCAGGAAAAAACGCCTCCGGAATTGCACGACGTTCCCGGATAGGGGCCCCGGGGTCGACCCGGGAATGTTGGGAAAAAACGCCTCCAAAATTGCGCGGCGTTCCCGGATCCGGGCCCTGGCGCCGACCTGGGAATGTCGGGAAAAAACGCGTCGGGAATTGCGCGGCGTTCCCGGATCGGGGCCCCGGCGCCGACCCAGGAATTTCGGGAAAAATCGCGTCCGGAATTCCGCGGCGTTCCCGAATCGGGGCCCCTGTGCCGAGCGGGGCACGTCGGAAAAAAATGCGTCCAGAATTCCGCGGCGTTCCCTGATCGGGCCCCCGGCGCCGACCCGGGACTGTCGGGAAAAAAACGCCTCCAGAATTCCGCGGCGTTCCCGGACCGGGGGCCAGGCGCCGACCCGGGAATGTCGGGAAAAAACGCCTCCAGAATTCCGCGGCATTCCCGGATCGGGCCCCCTGGCGCCGACCCGGGAATGTCGGGAAAAAACGCCTCTGGAATTGCACGGCGTTCCCGGATCGGGTCCCCGGGGCCGACCCGGGAATGTCGGGAAAAAACGCCTCCGGAATTCCGCGGCCTTCCCGGATCGGGGCCCCGGCGCCGACCAGGGAATGTCGGGAAAAAACGCCTCTGGAATTGCACGGCGTTCCCGGATCGGGGCCCCGGCGCCGACCAGGGAATGTCGGGAAAAAACGCGTCCGGAATTGCACGGCTTTCCCGGATCGGGTCCCCGGGGCCGACCCGGGAATGTCGGGAAAAAACGCCTCCGGAATTGCGCGGCGTTCCCAGATCCGGGCCCCGGCGCCGACCCGGGAATGTCGGGAAAAATGCCTCCGGAATTCCGCGGCGTTCCCGGATCGGGGCCCCGGCGCCGACCTGGGAATATCGGGAAAAAACGCCTCCCGAATTGCACAGCGTTCCTGGATCGGGGCCCCGCCGCCGATCCGGGAATGTCGGGAAAAAATGCATCCGGAATTGCACGGCATTCCCGGATCGGGGCCATGGCGCCGACAGGGAATGTCGGGAAAAAACGCCTTCGGAATTCTGCGGCATTCCCGGATCGGGGCCCCGCTGCCGACCTGGGAATGTTGGGAAAAAGGCCTCCGGAATTGCGCGGCGTTCCCGGACCGGGGCCCCGGCGCCGACCTGGGAATGTCGGGAAAAAACTTGTCCGGATTTCCGCGGCATTCCCGGATCGGGGCCCCGTCGCCAACCCGGGAATGTTGGGAAAAAACATGTCCGGATTTCCGCAGCGTTCCCAGATCGGGGCCCCAGCGCCGACCCGGGAATGTTGGGAAAAAACGCCTCTGGAATTGTATGGCGTTCCCGAATCGGGGCCCCGGTGCCGACCCGGGAATGTCGGGAAAAAACGCGTCCGGAATTGCGCGGCATTCCCGGATCGGGCCCCACTGCCGACCTGGGAATGTTGGGAAAAAAGGCCTCCGGAATTCCGCGGCGTTCCCAGATCGGGGCCCCGGCGCCGACCCGGGAATGTCGGGAAAAAACACCTCCGGAATTCCGTGGCGTTCCCGGATCGGGGCCCCGGCGCCGACCTGGGAATATCGGGAAAAAACGCCTCCGGAATTGCACGGCGTTCCCGGATCGGGGCCCCGGTGCCGACCTGGGAATGTCGGGAAAAAACGACTCCGGAATTGCATGGCGTTCCCGGATCGGGCCCCTGGCGCCGACCCGGGAATGTCGGGGATAAATGCGTCCGGAATTCCGCGGCATTCCCGGATCAGGACACCGGCGCCGACCAGGGAATGTCGGGAAAAAAATACGTCAGGAATTGCACGGCTTTCCCGGATCGGGGCCCCGGCACCGACCCGGGAATGTCGGGGAAAAAATACGTCAGGAATTGCGCGGCGTTCCCAGATCGGAGCCCAGGCGCCGACCCGGGAATGTCGGGAAAAAACGCGTCCAGGATTGCGCTGCGTTCCCCGACCGGGGCCCCGGCGCCGACCTGGGAATGTCGGGAAAAAACGCGTCCGGAATTGCTCGGCGTTCCCGGATCGGGGCCCCGGCGCCCACCCGGGAATGTCTGGAAAAACGCCTCTGGAATTCCGCGGCGTTCCCGGATCGGGGCCACGGCGACGACTCGGGAATGTCGGGAAAAAACGCCTCCGGAATTCTGCGGCGTTCCAGGATCGGGACCCCGGCGCCGACCCGGGAATGTCGGGAAAAAATGCCTCCGGAATTGCACGGCGTTCCCAGATCGGGGGCCCGGGGCCAACCCGGGAATGTCGGGGAAAAAACGCCTCCGGAATTCAGCTGCGTTCCTGGATCGGGGCACCAGTGCCGACCCGGGAATATCAGGAAAAAACGCGTCGGGAATTGCGCGGCGTTCCCGGATCGGGGCCCCGGCGCCGACCCGGGAATATCGGGAAAAAACGCCTCCAGAATTCCGGAGCGTTCCCGGATCGGGGCCCCGGCGCCGACCCGGGAATGTCGGGGGAAAAAATTGTGCGGCGTTCCCGGATTGGGGCCCCGGCGCCGACCCGGGAATGTCGAGAAAAAACGCCTCCGGAATTCCGCGGCGTTCCCGGATCGGGGCCCTGGCGCAAACCTAACCCTAATCCTAACCCTAACCCTAACCCTAACCCTAACCCTAACCCTAACCCAATCCTAACCCTATCCCTAACCCTAACCCTAACCCTAACCCTAACCCTAACCCTAACCATGATCCTAAAACTAACCCTTCTGCTAAACTTAACCCTAACCCTAACCCTAACCCTAACCCTAATCTTAACCCTATCCCTTACACTAAAGATAACCGTAACAACTGTAACCGTAACCGTAACCCTAAACCTAAACCTAAACCTAACACTAACCCTAACCCGAATCCTAACGCTAACGCTAACCCTAACCCTAACCCTAACCCTATCCCTAACCCTAACCCTAACCCTAACCATGATCCTAAAACTATCCCTTATGCTAACCCTAAACCTAACACTAAACCTAACACTAAACCTAACCCTAACCCTAACCTGAACCCTAACCCTAACCCTAGCCCAACCCTAAACCCTAACCCTAACCCTAATCCTAACCCTAAACCTAAACCTAAGGGTAAGCCTAAGCCTAAGATTGACCCTAACCCTAACCCTAACCTTAACCCTAACCCTAACCCTAACCCTAACCCTAACCCAAACCCTAACCCAAACCCAAACCCTAAACCTAACCCTAACCCAAACCCTAACCCTAACCCTAACCCTGACCCTGACCCTGACCCTAACCCTAACCCTAACCCTAACCCTAACCCTAACCTTAACCCTAACGCTAACCCTTACACTTACCCAAACCCTAACCCTAACCCTAACCCTGAACCAAATCCTAACCCTAACACTCAGCCTAAACCTGAGCCTGACCCTAACGCTAACCCTAACCCTAACCCTAACCATAAACCTCACCCTCACCCTAACCCTAACCCTAATCCGAAAACTTACCCTAACCCTAACCTTAACCCTAACCCTAACCGTAACCGTAAACCTAACCATAATGCAAACCCTAATGCTAACCCTTACCCTAATCATATCACTTACCCTAACCCTAGCACTAAGCCTAACCCTCACCCTTACCCTTACCCTAACCCTAACTCTTACCGTAACCGTAACCGTAACCCTAACCCAAACGCTAACGCTAACCCTAACCCTAACCCTAACCCTAACTCTAACCCTAACCCTAACCCTAAACCTAACCCTTCCCCTAACCCTAACCCTAACCCTAACCCTAACTCTAACCATAACCCTATCCCTAACCCTAAACTTCACCCTAACCCAAACCCTAACCCTAGCCCTAACCCTAGCCCTAACAATAGGCCCTGGCCTAGCAGTAGCCCTAACCCTAACCCTAACCTTAACCCTAACCCTAACCCTAACCTTAACCCGAACCGTAACCCTAACCCTAGCCCTAGACCTCGCCCTAGGCCTTGACCTAGCAGTAGCCCTAACCCTAACCCTAACCCTAACCCTAAACCTAACCCTAAGTGCTTGGCCTGGCCGTAACCCTAACCCTAGCCCTAACAATAGGCCCTGGCCTAGCAGTAGCCCTAAGACTAACCCTAAGCCTAACCCTAACCCTAACCCTAACCCTAACCCTAACCCTAACCCTAACCCTAACCCTAACCCTAACCCTAACCCTAACCTTAATCCTAACCTTCACCGTAACCCAAACCCTAACCCTATCCCTAACCCTAGCCTTAACAATAGGCCTTGGCATAGCAGTAGCCCTAACCCTAACCCTAACTCTAAGCCTAACCCTAACCCTAACCTAACCCTAACCATAATCCTAACTCTAACGCTAACCCTAACTCTAACCCTAGCCCTAAACCCCTTCATAGGCCTTGGCCTAGCAGTAGCCTTACACTAACCCTAACCCTAACCCTAGTCCTAACCCTAGGCCTAGATCTAGACCTCGCCATAGGCCTTGGCCTAGCAGTAGCCCTAAACATAAACCTAACCCTGATCCTAACCCTAGACCTACCCTTAACCCTAACCCTAGCCCTAGACCTCTACATAGGCCTTGGCCTAGCAATAGCCCTAACCCTAACCCTAACCCTAACCCTAGCCCTACACTTTGCCATGGGCCTTGGCCTAGCAGTAGCCCTAACCTAACCCTAACCCTAAACCTAGACAGATCGTTAACCCTAAACCTAACCCTAATTGAAGCCATAGACCTCGGCATACGGCTTGGCATAGCAGAAGACCTAACCCTAACCCTAATCCAAACCCAAACCCAAACCCTAACCCTTACCCTAACCCTAACCCTAACCCTAACCCTAACCCTAACACTTACCTTAACCCTAACTAAAGCCATAGACCTCGCCATAGGCCTTGGCCTAGCAGTAGCTCTAACCCTAACCCTACCCCTACCCTACCCCTAACCCTAACCCTAACCCTAACCTTAACCTAACCCTAACCTGGCCTAACCCTAACCCTAACCCTAACCCTAACCCTAACCCTAACCCTAGCCTTAGATTTAGATTTAGCCATAGGCCCTGGCCTAACAGTAGCCCTAACCCTAACTCTAACCGTAACACGAACCCTAACCCTAACCCTAGACCTACCCTTAACACTAACCCTAACACTCTACCTAACCTTAACCCAAATGCTAGCCCTAGACCTCGCCATAGGCCTTGGCCTAGCAGTAGCTCTAACCCTAACCCTACCCCTACCCCTACCCCTAGCCCTACCCCTAACCCTAACCTTTAACCCTAACTCTAACCCTAACCCTAACCCTAGCCCTAGCCCTAGACCACTCCATCGGCCTTGGCCTAGCAGGAGCCTTAACCCTAACCCTAACCCGAACCCGAACCCGAACCCTAACCCTAGACCTACCCTTAAAACTAACCCGAACCCTAACACTAACACTAAACCTAACCTTAACCCAAAACCGGGCCCTAGTCGTTGCCGTAGAACTCGCCATAGGCCTTGGCCTAGCAGTAGCCCTAACCCTAACCCTAACCCTAACCCTAACCCTAACCCTAACCCTAACCCCTAACCCTAGACCTACCCTTAACCCTAACTCTAAACCTAACCCTATCCCTAACCCTAACCTTCACCCTAACCCAAACCCTAACCCTAGCCCTAACCCTAGCCCTAACCCTAACCCTAACCTGGCTGGCCTAGCCTAACCCTAACCCTAAACCTAACATTAACCCTAATCCTAACCCTAACCCTAACCCTAACCCTAACCCTAACCCTAGACCTAGACCTCGCCCTAGGCCTTGACCTAGAAGTAGCCCTAACCCTAACCCTAACCCTAACCCTAACCCTAACCCTAACCCTAACCCTAACCCTAACCCTAACCCTAACCCTAACCCTAACCCTAACCCTAACCCTAAGGCCTTGGCCTAGCCTAACCTAACCCTAACCCTAACCCTAACCCTAACCCTAATCCTAACCCTAACCCTAACCTAGCCCCTAACCCTAACCCTAACCCTAACCTAAACCTAACCTAACCCTAACCCTAACACTAACCCTAACCTAACCCTAACCCTAACCCTAGCCCTAGCCCTAGACTTCGCCATACGCCTTGGCCTAGCAGTAGCCCTAACCCTAACCCTAAACCTAACCCTAACCCTAGACCTACCCTTCACCCTAACCCTAGCCCTAGACCTCTACATAGGCCTTGGCCTAACCCTAACCTAACCCTAACCTAAACCCTAACCCTAACCCTAACCCTAACCCTAACCTAACCCTAACCCTTGGCCTAGCCCTAAGCCCTAACCTAACCTAACCCTAACCCTAACCCTAGACCCTAACCCTAACCCTAACCCTAACCCTAACCCTAGCCCTAACCTAACCCTAACCCTTGGCCTAACCCTAACCTAACCTAACCCTAACCCTAACCCTAACCCTAACCCTAACCCTAACCCCTAACCCTAACCTACCCTAACCTAACCCTAACCCTAACCCTACCCCTAACCCTAACCCTAGACCTAACCCTAACTATATCCTAACCCTAACCTAGCCCTAGTAGCCTTAACCCTAACCCTAACCCTAACCCTAACCCTAACCCTAACCCTAACCTAAACCCTAACCCTAACCCTAACCCTAACCCTAACCCTAACCCTAACCCTAACCCTAACCTAACCCTAAACTCTAACCCTAGCCCTAACCCTAGAACTCGCCTGGCCTAGGCCTTGGCCTAGCAGTAGCCTAACCTAACCCTAACCCTAACCCTTATCCTTCCCCTTCCCCTAAGCCTACACCTACCCTTAACCCTAAATCTAACCCTAACCCTATCCCTAAACCTAACTTTCACCCTAACCCAAACCCTAACCCTAGCCCTAACCCTACCCCTAACAATAGGCCATGGTCTAGCAGTAACCCTAACCCTAACCTTAACCCTAATCCTAACCCTAACCTTAACCCGAACCGTAACCCTAACCTTGCCTAACCCTAACCCTAACCTAACCTAACCCTAACCCTAACCTTAACCTAACCCTGACCCTAACCCTAACCCTAACCCTAACCCTAACCCTAACCTAACCCTAACCCTAACCTAACCCTAACCCTAACCCCTAACCCCTAACCCTAACCCTAACCCTAACCCTAACCCTAACCCTAACCCTAACCCTAACCCTAACCTTACCCATAGGCCTTGGCCTAGCAGTAGCCCTAACCCTAACCCTAACCCTAACCCTAACCCTAACCCTAACCCTAACCCTAACCCTAACCCTTAGATCTCGCCATAGGCCTTGGCCTAGCAGTAGCCCTAACCTAACCCTAACCCAAACCCTCACCCTAACCTAACCCTAGCCCTAATCCCCTACCCCTAACCTAACCCTAACCCTAACCCTAACCCTAACCCTAACCCTAACCCTAAACCTAGCCTTAACCTAACCCTAACCTAACCTAACCCTAACCCTAACCCTAACCCTAACCCTAACCTAGGCCTAGACCTAGGCCCTAGGCCTTAACCCTAACCCTAACCCTAACCCTAGCCCTAACCCTAACCCTAACCTGGCCCTAACCCTAACCCTAACCCTAACCCTAACCCTAACCCCTTGGCCTAACCCTAACCATAACCTAACCCTAACCCTAAC